>VZTL01018245.1:4996-24991 GCA_013400535.1 Scopus umbretta
GTCGCGACGGGGGGGGGTGGGGGGGGGGGGGGGGTGGGGGTGGGTGAGATCCTGGCAGGGGAATTGTGGCTCCAGCCTGACTCTGCAAGCCAGGCTCACAGAGAGTGGTGGCCGTGCCAAGCCTCTATGCCCTGGCATTTAGATGTTGGCACTGGGCAATGCCAGACTGACCTGCTGTCTCACTTAATGGCTTTTGTGTGTGTAACACTGACTCCCACAGCTCTGCACGTGTGTGCCAGCCCGGGTAAGCAGGTCAGAGTTGCTCCTGCTCTCCCTTGCCCAGCCGTTACCTTCATCCTCCCGAGGACCCAAGGGGACTCAACTTACCTGCTGAGGACCCAAGGGGACTCAGCTTATGAGGAGGGATGAACACAGCTGAACTTCTGCTGCAGCAGAGGGAAGTCCCAAGGGGTGATCAGATAACTGTCTACAAGCATTTTCAGGGTGGAAACGGTGAGTTGAGAGGGAGAAACTCTTTAGGCTGCATGAAGGAGACATTATTAAAGTAACAGGATAGCTGAGCAAAGCAAAAATTTAGGCTGAGTTTAGGGAAACATTTCTAAATGTGAGCCTTGGAGCTGTCTCCTAGCAGTGGTAATCCTATTGTTGGAGTTGTTTCAGAGCAGGTAGTGTGCTAAGGCAGATGCTGTAGACAGCAATCCTTGAAGTGTCTGGGGGAAGGGCAAGATTATTAAGCAGAGGATTTTAATTTGTAATTTCCATGAATCACCTGGTGTTGGTCTCAACAGAAGTTTGCAGGCTGTGGCTGTATTAGCTATCACCCGTGATATGTAAAATATGTGGGTGGGAGGAAATGGGAAGGACACTGGGAACTTACCCTTGGGCAAGCTTACAATAATGAGACATAGTTCTTCATCTGTTGGGAACGATATGGGTCTAATTGATGATCAAAGTGTTCTTTGTACTGCCTTAAGTGTAGGGAGAGAATTGCTCTTTTCCTTTGCGTGGGGCAGAAGAAGGGGAAGCACTTTTCCACCTTATCCTTGGATAGACCTGTTGGATAAACAGAGGCAAACTAGCCATCAGAGATGCGGAGGAATGAATATGTTATATATAGGATGAAACTGACGTTGCCCAAGCTCGGGAGGAATTTGAACCTGGTGTAATAAAGAAAGAAGAGCTTGAAAGAAAATAAATAGAGAATTACACATATGTGCTACTTTTCTCCCAGTGCCCGTGGAAGGAAAGCTAACAGTGAGGTAATGAGAGAGCTCCAAGGGCTTTGAAGGCTTTGGTTGGGGGTGTGTGATGCATTCCCCAAAAGAAAAAGGCTGACTTGGGAGAAATAAGGGAAGAGAAGAAGCATTTTTTTTTAAGTTAGTTAGAAATGAGTCTGTGGGACATTACAGCCATGGACAAATGTACATGTTGGAGAGGGAGTGGCTGTGAAGAGCAGAAAGAAGACCTGCCTAAAAGTCTTGGAGAAACATTTCTACCACTGTCATAGGAACATTTATATATCAGAATGAGAATATAAGTGATGTTCAAAGCTAGTTAAAATAAACTAAACTGCAGCAGTTTTCATTTAAAACTACTGAAATGCCCTTGGGGGGCTGTTTACTCAGAGTCACCATAATGAACCATTTTGGTCCAGGTGCTGGATTGCTTTTTCATTCGTCACTGTGCATGGCACTTTCTGATGTCTCTGGTCTCTGTCATCTTCCTACTCTGAATGTATGGAGATTTTCCTGCAGTATCATTGACTCTGTTTATGAGCACCTGAAGTGTGCAGGCACTTCCAAGACACATCCATCGTGCCCCAGATCCACCCCACTCTTCTTTGTCTCTGTTTACAAAATTCCTGGAACAACAGGGCTGTGAGCCAGAAGAAGATTTATGGGCATTTATGTCACCTACCTGGTAAGCAGTAATATGGGGAACAGCAACGCAAGAGCTGTCAGTGTACAAATAGCCTGGGCTGAAGGTGCAGTAGGACAATGGTTAAAGCAGTCTTAGAACACGAGGAATGCTTCTTCAGAGGTATACAATATGCAGCGTGTCTGGGTTGGGGAGATGGCAGTAACCATGAGAATGGGAGATTGTCCTAAGCTGAAATTGGGTTGCCAAAAATCAGGGAGTTGGAGAAACTTAGGTGTAAATTATGGTATGATTTATAGATCTAAGCCCCAGCTCTTAGGAGTAACAATTTATGGGGTTGCAATCAGTCCTGCCCCTTTCTTTGCATGGGTCATCTTAGCTCCTGCAGTTTACCTGTAAGGCAAAAAGATTAAATATGCATCAGATTTCTGCAGTTGGTATACACAGAAATAGTGGTGTTCTTTGGTCTGGACACACAGGTATGTCCTTGCCAGACAGCCCAGTAGCATGTCTAGTGCAATGTTAACTTCCCTACAGCTTCTTCTAGTGCACTTGCTATTCCCTGGTGGTGACACAAAAGCACCTTCCAGCTTTATAGAGTATCTCACAGGTGAATTGGATTTCTTCCTCCCCCCAACTAGGCCTGAAACACAAAGATTGCTTTTTGATTCATTGTCTGATACTGCTCAAACTGTCTGAGAAATGAAGCCAGTGTGAATGAAGATGCTGTCAAAGGTGAGCAAATAATGAAGGGTAAGGTAACACTGATGGCTAACACTGGGGCTGGCAGGACATCTGTCTCCAGGTAGTAGTGGGACTGAGGGTAGTGGAGAGTCCTGGAATTGGGCTAGTGATCAGTGATGAGAGTAGGGATGGGAATTAGCATCATTGCAGTTGGTGCAGATAAAAAATTAGCTGTTGAATTCAGATTCTGTGGCTTGAAGTCCTCTAACCAGTGCTGGGACCTCATCATAGCTCCCAGTGAGCAGAGCCCAGAAAGAACTAGAATATGAACTTCCCCATGGCCCTCCAGGTAAGTACAGGAGAGGAAGGCTGGAGGTAGGTGATGCTCTTCTTCCTCTGGTATGAAGCCAATGTCCCTGTGAAATTCCCTTTGCTTGTGGCTAGTGTACACTGTTCAGCATCCTGTCCCACTCGTCTTCCTCCTAATTAGGAAAGCTGCCTTCAAGACAGCTTTTTGTCTGGGACTGCAGTATTACAGGACTTCCTTTCCTCTTGCTGTTTTGAGCTTGGAGATAGGGTTTTGGGGGCCTGCAAATACTCTCCCAAGGGGCAAGACTGCCCAGCTGGCCCAATTGCAACAGAAGGAGGTACCAGCATCGTCACAGAACAGAACTGCCCCCAAACTCCTGGGATCAGCCCATGTTCTGCCTTAGTTTCTTTATTTGACCTGAAGATTGCCTAGCTTTGCTGTACATTGCCTGAGTAGTACTTTGTTTACAGGTAGCCCGGTTGAATGCATAGTGACCTATTTGCATACTTTCTGTATTTTGAAATATAGTCCAGAAATATCTCTAAACGCTGAGCTGTATTTTGCCTGTGCAGCCTAATAGTTTTCTATTAATACTTATCTTAGATCTGATCCACATAAAAATGCAGTGTCAAATAAGGTTCTCATGATATTTTTAAGCAATCTAACCTTTGGTCCTGGCCAAATTCCAATCTGAATAATTACTGTCTGACTACCTATATTCCTCTTGCATTTTCAATTGGAGAAGTTAGCTTTCCCTTCCCATTTTAACAGTGATTGTGTAACATTGCTCTGCAGCACTAAGTAGATGCTGCATTCCTCTACAATGGTGGATATGTTTTATTGGTAAGTAAAATAAGATTATAGAGGTATAATGGTTTTACAGGCATGTTTATACCTAAATATAGATATATCTGTAAAACCACTTTGTCTAATGGCCCTGTCATATATTATTTTCCAGGGAGTAAGGGACAATATAATAGTGTGGAGTAACGTATAAAGGAATTTACTTGCCAGACTGGAGTTTGGGATTTGCTAAATTGTTTGGACTGGCAAAATCACAGAAAAGACTCCAAACACTGTGTTGCCCCACACCACCACCAAGGGAAAAACCTGCTTATGTAAAATACTTTGTAATAAAATAAACTGGCATGTTTTTAAAGTCATTCTTGACTGGTGAAATTAGACTCTAGCAATATTAATGTTACTTGAAACAACTAAGGGCAAATGCCCTATTTTACAGCTGCAGCCTTGTCAGGTGCTTGTGAATTTCTCCATGTGTATTTGCAAATATTCACTGGAAACAAGAACACCACTGGGGAGGAAGTCTGCATGCTCTCTCCAGTGCTTCCTTGACTGGGTGCCTCAAACTTTTGCATTTGAACAGTGTAGAAATTAATGGATAAAACTTGCTGCTGTGTATGCAAAAGCACATTTTCACAAAAGTTCTGGGGTCACATTAATCTGATAATAAGTCTTCGCTAGTTCACCAGCGCCTCTCCTCTACTAGCACACATTCAAAAGGGGCTTGTAGTGAGCCAGACCAGAGGAGGAAGGAGAGGTGGAGTTGGTGGTGGGATGTCCATCCCTTTCTCAAACAGCTGGCAGTTGCATGTGAGCAGAATTGTGTACTGCTTGTGAACAGAAATCATCCACAAGGAGGGTAGGGAAGGGATTGTAAGCACCACAAGCACCCCTGCTGCAGTCTTTGAGCAGCTCAATGTTGTGCTGTGAACCTGCTGTTTTCTTGTGGGATTGTACTGGGGCTGAATGGTGGAGGCCACCCCTCAGCTAACGCGGTGCCTCCAGCCCTGGTTCAGGTGTGCTTTATTGAAGTTCCTCTGCCTTAGCATATTAGTGGGTCCCATCCTACCAGGGACCCCAGCCTGGACCTGGTTCCTCCTTATTCCCTCAGAAGGTCCCTGGCACACAGACTGCCCATGAAGCACCTGAAACACATCATGAGAATGACAGAAGTGTTATGTGTGACCAAGAGATGGAGGGAGAGGTGTCTTGGGTGGTACACACAGGCTGCCTAAACATTGCTCTGCTTGAACCAGCTCATGGCTGAGGATCCAAATTGGAGATGTCAGGTTGGCTGTGAAGGCACTGATGACCTCCTCTTTGCGTTAGCCTCTCCTTAGTGCTGGCTGCTCCCTGCATATCTGGCCAGAGCCTGAGGATCTGGAACTGTACATGGAACTCCATCATCTTGTGTTGAATGGAAAAATCTCCCTTGGGGGCATGAGCTAGACACCCACCAGATTGGCACCTAGGTGCTCTTCAGGATCTGGGCTCTTTTCTGCTGCTTGAAGGTAGATACTAGAGATTTATTGCCTTTGATGCAGGTGAAGAGAAGGGAATGGGTTTTTTGGCCGGCATTTTTCCCAGTGGAAGAAGTTTGTGTTTGGGCATGAAGGCAGACAGCTGCCATGATTGCCTTCATAGCTCCTGCATTGCTACTATCCGAGCCCTGGGTTGGAAGGCCCTGTAATGTATTCCTGGTGGTAGAGGGGCTGGGAAAAACCTACAGTCTGCTCCTTGGGCATCACAGCTAGCCAATGCCTAACCAAGCATAGTATACTGTGTGAGACTATGCAGAGGGATCGCAGGAGACATATTTTAAAGAGAACAAATATAGCATTAAAGTGAGTGAGCAAGAGAGGGAGAGACAGAGAGCGTATAGAGTGCATTAAAGTTAATAAAGCATTGCAGGAGTGGGGACTGCATTTCACTGTGAAGGAATCTAATTTAGTGACTCGTAATTGGAGGATAACAGTCCTGCTGGAATGAAGTTAGCTGTTCATTTTGCCAAACTCTCAAAGTCTCTTGGTTCTCCTTGTGAGCATCTCTCAGAAAGTAGATCCGTCAGAGAGTTTAGAATCGATTGGCGCTTCACACCCATCATCCCTTTCAGCCTCTTAAGTGGATTTGGTTCCTCCAGTGCATATTTATTATCTATTTTATTATCTGCTTATTTATCTATTAATATCAATGCAGAATATGTTCTTTTTGCTTAGCACGGCAATCAGGGAGCAGGTGCTGAGCCTACATGTTCTCCTGGGCAGGGCAAGATGGGGCCCATTGCACCCTTTCCCTAGGGGTGGCTGGTGTTAGGTAAGGCTGTTGGACAGACTTCTAGCGCAGGGCTGGTGTATTTATTCCAAGTGTACCTGGTTGCTGAAGAACAGAGTTATGGGCATGAATAGCTGAGCAGGAGCTTTTGTGCTGAGGCAGAATCTTTAGTTTGAAATGCCTGAAATCTCCTTGGGACGGCAGCACGGTCCTGGGTGGGCACACCAAACAGTGCTTCCTCCCACAGGGGTGGTGGGTGGCCAGGGACATGCTGCTCTGTTTTTGTCCCCAGACCGGGGAGGTTCTGATATTTACACTGCATAGGTGCTGCAAGAATTAATTCATTAGTGTTTATGAAGTGCTGTGAGGATGAAAAGTGCTGTGGAAATGTGAACTATTATTAAAATGAGACTGAATAAAGAAAGAGCTAGGAACAATCTCACAGGGAACAGTCCTGCTCAGGCAGGGGCTGGAGAGATGACCTCATCGGGTTTTTCCATTTCTCCTGTTATGATTACAAAATGAAGTGGACATGTTCAGGGAAAAGATTGGTGTAACATCCCTGGCTGTAGTAGCCGAGGGTGAACCTTTGTAAGCTCTGTGGGTCTTTCTGCTTCTGGGCAAAAATAGCTGTTGTATGGGCTTGGAGGGAATTTCTTCCCCACACTGTTTTGGCCATGTTTTGATGATCCAGTTTTTAAAGGTTTTACTGGCAAATTTTGTATTCCTGGCTTTTTAAAAAGAAATGAACCTTGTATGGGTGAAAGACATATGGCTGACTTCACTGCAGACTGGAGCTGTGTGTGTCCTGGTGGTGGGAAGGTTGTATGCAGTGGATACACACATATACACACATACAAATGGCCTTGCTCATTTGTCCTCACTTTGTTCTGGAGGGGCTGTGCTGAGAAAAAGGGAGTCCTTATCTGCCTGGTCCCTTCAGCCTCCCTGCTTATGCTTCCAGCAGACGGCCAAACTGATTACAAGCACCAGCAATTCCTTTGTGTTGAGGGTGAGCACTTAGACATGGGCTTGACACAAGCAATTAGTTTCACAAAGACAGCTGATCAGCCGTCAAAGGATAATTCTCTATCAATTTTGATTTGGGTCTCAGAGTGACATGGGACCTGAGAGATGACATGATCCCATCTTCTGCTGGCAGCTGTTCTCTGAAGTGACTCCAAACTCTGAAGCAGAGGCTGGACTGGTCTGACCCTCCTGACTTTAACAGAGCCCTGAATGTAGGCAAAGGGCTGGGCATCAGGCAAGAAGGTGGCAGGAGGGCTAGTAGCTGAGGAATATCAATGGATCTGCCTTGAAGGCTAAGTGCATGATTGACTTGTCAATTAATTACTTTCCCTTTCTCTTACTCTCTCCCTTTCCTTTTTTTTTCTTCCTCCCTCAGGGAGTGTAAGAGCTGAAGATGACGCCCAGGGTGGAGTGCTACTCTCCAAGGTTTTGGCTGGTGCTGGCAGTCCTCGCGACAACAGGGAGCGGGGCCCATGCCCAGAAAAGCCACCCGAGCATTGGCATTGCGGTCATCCTGGTGGGGACCTCAGACGAAGTGGCCATCAAAGATGCCCACGAGAAAGATGACTTCCACCACCTCTCAGTGGTGCCTCGGGTGGAGCTGGTGGCCATGAATGAGACAGATCCCAAGAGCATCATCACCCGCATCTGTGACCTCATGTCAGATCGGAAGATTCAAGGGGTGGTATTCGCTGATGATACAGACCAGGAAGCCATTGCCCAGATACTGGACTTCATCTCTGCCCAGACCCTCACTCCCATCCTGGGCATCCATGGAGGCTCCTCTATGATCATGGCAGATAAGGTAAATTTGAGCTTCCTTCTATTGCAGACCTGCAGATCGAAACTTAAAACAGAAAGATATAAAAATATATCTTATTCTGTGATCCTCAGGTGTAGTCTCATGGGGCCTAAGGGTTGGGGATTAGAGAGTCTCAGATTCAAAGAGAGATTAAAAGAGCTAACTGTGTGTAGCACCGCTGAGAAGAGCCTATTAATCATGTGGAATTATCTGCAACAGAGAAAAACCAAGGAGGGAAAGGAGCAGGTAGAAGAGAGCTGCAAAAGAATCAGCCCTTCTCTTCCTCCTTAGGGAGGCTAAAGAGCCCCTGACAATTACGATTTTTTTTTTTAAAGGTTTTATTTTTGCCTATGTTTTACCTTAGAAGAGCCAAGGATGCTAGCTTGTTTTTTTTCTGCATACAGCTGGAGGATATTGTGGTATTTTCAGGGATGTTTAATACATCTCTAACATCTTAATTGGAAAATAATTGAATCTTTAATAAAGCCATCCTCTCTCAGAAGTGTTCATTAGCTCCTGAAGTTAAATAGGTGTTAGCTAAAGCTACTAACCATTCTGAACCTGTCCAGCTAAGTCCTTTTTGTTTCCACCACACTACTTTATTTATTCATATCACTGACATTTTGCTGTTTTCCCACGTCCCAGACAGTCTTTTGGGGAATTACTACACAAACAAGCCTTCTCACCACTGCTTATGAACAGGGAAAGGTGCAGAGAGAGCAGCATCCTTAGCCAGCTCATAGCTCTCAGCTTAGGGGAGCCTCCATGGGGTGCAGCTGGACCTGATACAAGTCTCTCCTCTGGAAACAAGAGGAGACCCAGAAATTCACACCTGAGTGTGCATTTGGCTAGCTGGTATGGCTAACAGTGGCCTCTGGGCTGCTGTGGGCCAGTGGGAATATCCAAGAGAAGTGGGCTGCCCTTTTCCCTGCAGGCTCAGTGCCAGACAGAGTTGGGGCCAACCCCTTTATGGAGAAGACCCTCTTAACTGCACTTTGTGTGTCGCAAAGAAGTAAACAGGGACACGAGCTGACAGCCTTTTTCTTTTACAGGTCACTCTTAAGCAAATCTGAGACATGTAACTAGACAGAATCGGGTCTAATTGAATGAAGAGGGAGAACTAAGCTGGCCACTGTGGCAGCTTTTCCTCAGAAAGAGATCTAGCAGGCTGAGAAATCCAGGCACTTTCTGTTTTATTTACTTTCTAAATAAATAATCCAGTGCAGGTTATTGTAGGTGAGTAGACGGCAATAAATTAATCACAAATTATTTTCTCATTTTTTTGACCAACTCTTCAGTTGCCAAATAGCATACAGTTAATTTGCAGTGTTATTTTCTTGTATCAGTGTTCAAACTAAAGCAGTCATTGAATAAAATAATCACAGGCATTTTTTTCGCTCCCTATTTGAATAGTTGCACATGTGATAAAGTCATTCTGCCCCATTCCACCCACAATAAAGCTTTCCTGTCTTGGAGAGCAGTCAGGCAACAATGCTGCATCTTGATGCTCCCCTGCCTGCTGCGTTGCACAGCTATGGATGTCTGTGTAAAACATGTCTGAAGCATTACTCGAGTGCTGCATTTCATGCTTACGGTGGCATTTTACATTCTCTTTGAACAAGTGTAAGTGTTACTGATGCCAGACCTCCTAGGCACTGGGAAAAGGTCCTTGTGACTTTGAACGTAGCAGGCCAAATTCTGATTTCAGATTCCCGCAGTGTATATTCAGCATAGCCCCATTGGCTTTGGCAGGATTAGATCAGATTTACGCTGCTGTAATTGAAAGAGGAATTTGGCCTATTGAACTTTGCAAAGATTTTTCTTTCTACCTATCTTTAGTCTCTCCTTGGGAAGGCAGCATCTCCTGTGACTGCCCTGTGTACCCCACTGGCTCGCTTTTAAAGAGTGTTCTGGTGGGCAGGCAGCCTACGGGGAGCTCAAAGGTGGAAGCCTTATGAATGGAGACCTCTGTTTTATCAAACTCCCTTTTTTTAAATAGTTTTGTAGACAGGAGAAGCAGGTTACATACAAAGATCTGCAGTTTTAGGAAAGGCCAAGATTTCTTTTAAACATAATTTGAAAAAAGCTGACCTTTACAGCTTCTGATTCACAGGTGTGTAATCTTTAATGGATAATATTTATTTCATGAATTGAATTAAAATATGGTAGGAAGTAAATACATTGGTATTCTACTAAAAGTACTGAAGTCAGCCTGGTAAGTCCTTAAACAATCCATTTTCTACAGAGGTCCTTGACAGAGGCTTTGCTTTTAGTGACTCTTAGTCATGTTTGCAGATGAGTTGTGTGGCTGGGGTTTGATCCTGCAAGCATGGACTGCTTCTTTCAGCATCCCCTCAACACCCACAGCAGTCAGCTGTGATTGAACTTGCTCAGCATTTCACAGGTTCAGACCTGCACTTATAGCTTTGTTATGCTCCCTGTGTGTTGTGATCAGTAGCACCAATGCAAACCTACAGAACACTACAAACCACTAAGGCCTTGGTGTAACAGATAAGCCCCTCTTCTCTGGAGGTTAATGCAAAAAAACTCCTCAATCAAACCACTGTCCCCAGAGTAGCATGTGAAATTCTGTTTCACCTTCAGTGAGGGTTTAATATGTGTGTCTGGGAGGAAGTTTGGGTGCATGTGTAAAAAGGGCTAATATAATATGTAATATACTGTGAAGCTGGTAAATTGAGATGCAAAAGGGCAGGCAGAAAAAAAAAAGAAAAAGAGGGGATTTCAAGCCTGAGTTTTATTTCTCCTCTGTATATATAGACAGAAATGTTTTAAAGTGTGCTCCATAGGCTGGCTTCATCTCAGTTAATATGCATCTGGAAGTTTTTCTACCTGTGAGCTGGAGGTCTAGGCATTGTTACAAGCGGTGGGGAAGGAGGCACCACCTGAGGACGATTCACCCCACCTACCTCAGGGTGCAGTGAAATGCTCACGAGATAGTCCTGTGTCTCCCCACTGATTATGGAAGAAGGCTGTACCCCGACTTGTTCACGATGCCTCAAGTTAAATGCATGAGTCCTGCCCTAGGTGTAACATAGCAGGTAGAGGTATGTTGCTGAAAAGATAACATCTGGATTTCCTGATTGTTTTGTTCAAACTCATGCTCTTTAATATTACATTTTGATTAGATTTTGTAGATAATGTTTATATCTTCTTGTTTTCCCAGTGTTTTGCCTTTTTCCTCTGAAAAAGGAATAGTCACTTGCATATGTTTTTGCTGTTTCTTTCCTTCGTGCTCATGTCTCTAAGCCCACCTGTTTAGCTGTTACAAAGTGTTACATTTATTCTCTGCCTAATTTGGCATCAGAAGAAAATGACCAGATGATGTGTGTGCGCACTGCAATCTGGGTTTAGTTCCAGGAAAATGGTAAAGCACAGACGCACGATGTGCCTCACTTGAGCTCTGGAGAGACCACTTTGACAAGGGAGAGTCTTGCAATAGCCAGTTCAGTCCCCTTAGTGTCTGATGAGTATGCCAGCAGTGACACCAAACAGTAGGAACTGCAGCAGTCATTTTGTTGGGGCTGGGTGTCTTGGGTGTGATGGCTAAGGGGGGGCCAATAGCCCCTACGTTAGCTCCTCTCGGAGGAGCAAGCCCTGCAGCTGTGGGGCAGGGTAGAAGAGTGGCTGCATTGTTTCAGCCCTACAAGGAAGCATCTGGTCCTTGTGTTGGTGCTGACACCTTGAAAAGGGTCTAGGACCCTGGCATCATCTCACCAGGGAATAGCATGGATCACTGATGATCTGTATTTAATCTGGAATAATGAAATGGAGAGGAGAGAGATGTGCACCATCAGCACCAATGCTACGTTCTTGTGATCCAAGAACTCTACTTGTTCTCTGGTCTTTTCAGTTTGCCTGAAGTTGCCGCACTGACCTTTCTTTTTATAGCTTTGTGTTGCCCGATCTTAAGAGTTAGTTTGCATTGTCCAGAGGACTGCAATGCATTCATGGTGGGTGAGCATATCTGCTCCCACTCCAGTGTCTAAAATAATTTCTCCTTTCTCCCCAGTTGTTTTGAAAGCAGAAATTCAATCCTATCACTGAATGGAAATAGCTGATGGATGGGGATGCTCTGAGTTAGGAGACTGACAGTGGAAGGAAAACTTCAAGGCTGCAAACCAAGCTTCAGTTCAGATAAGCACACAAACCAATATTTTGTGTTTGCAGATCTGAGACTGGAAATTTGGGCTGGGCTTTTCTTTGTTACATTTTCAATATTGCCTACTATTACTTCTGCTCAGAACTAGGACATAAAGGAGCAGTGACAGAAAAGGAAAAAAATGATAACAGTGTACATTTATAGGTATCTTAAGAGCAGATGGAATTGTTGTTCAGATTTAGGACACTTACTGTGTTGGAAAAGTTTAGCTTCTTGCCGAAAAAATGACCACACCATTTGGCTGACTTGTCTGTTTTGTAATGATAGACTATTTATTTTTTTAAAATAACAGAAAAAGTCAACTTGATGATAATGAAAGCAGAAAAGGTAAGAGCAGAAAATGCCTTGGGTTCTCTTATAGCATAGCTGGTGACCATCATTTTTGGTGGAACTGTCCCTGGCTATTTCTCCACAGTCACATTATCTTGCCAAACCTTCTTGTCCTGTGCAGCTTTATAGTAATACAATGGTGCATGGGCAGCACCCAGGAAAAATATAGGAAGAAGAGGATGATTATGTTTTCCTAACTGAAAATCATTCTCTTCTGTCTCTGCATTCCTCACTATTTTCTCCAGGGCTTGCCAGTGCAGGGTACCCATAGTGATGGAAATAAAACGGTAGAAAAAAAAGATCTATTAAATTGGGATGTGCCCATAACAAAATCTGTATAAAAGCTGCATGAAACTAACCTGGAATCTAAAATCCGTGATCCTTTCTAGAACAGATTCTCCTTCCTTTTCTCACACAGCATAGACGTGACTTTTCTGCTCTTCCCTCCACTACCTTGCTCTTTTTTTTCCCCATTCAGACCAAAGCTGAAATTTCTCCTCTGCCTTTCCATCCACACTTCATAAATTCCTGTCCCCTTTCTTTTTTTTTTCTGTCAAGGTTTCCAAGACATGTTTCTTTCTTTTTCAATACTGAAGGTTGCTGTGATTGCTCCATGTCTGGACCGTACTGCTGCAGTAATGGTATTCTTTGATATTCGGCGGGGAGCAAGTCCAAACTCAGACAATAGGAGTAAAGCACCAGGGAAGAAAACTAGCTGCCAGTCAGAGGGGAGAAAAATGATTCTGTGGGTACAGGGAAGCCAAAACTAGTTGGATAAGCTGAGCACCTAGATACACACTGAAACCAGGACAAAGTCAAAGACACTGGGACAGTGCTGCTAAAAGCAGAACATCTGTAATTAAAAGTAAAGCACTTTCACTCTCAGGTTTCCAAAGGTTAAATAATAGAGATGCATGGGGAATGCAAACCTCATTTTTTGGTTGTAAATTTGTTTCATTTCCATTAGGGATGACATCTGAAATTTTAGAGCCCTTGTGTGAAGGAAATTCAGTAAAAAAAACCAAAACCAAAACAAACCCAAGCAAAAGAAAAAGTTCCCTTTGAATGGATTACATGAACTGAAGTGAAATAAATTCCAAACAAAATGCTTCTTAGAAGTGGGGGGTGGGGGGGAAAGACACATTATGATCTACAAACATTGAAAGAGTATAGTTCAGTGTTGTTAGAAGATTTTGATCCTTTTTTTTTTCCCTCCAAAGCAAAATTAGAGGCAGTTCATGTAATTTCACAAAGCATTTTCATTTCTCTGAAATGGCATTTGATGATAGTAATAGTTTAAATTGTTTCTTAGACTAACCTAGTGATCAGCAAAAATGAGTTTGATTTTAAAAAATAAAATAAAACCAACAGCAGTTTCCCTTTGAGATTTTAATAATTTTATTGTGGACATGATTAGTACACTTCTTTTGCTTTTGGTATGTAGTTTCCTTTTGCTGCCAAACAAAAGCTCTGTGTAACACACAAATAATGAACTAAATAGCGTGTGTCCTCAAACTATGAGTCTGCTGCAAAAGTTGGGGAGGGAGAAGAAAGGTAGGTCACAGAGATATAGAGAATAAAAGCCAGTGTTGTATGCTAACGTTGTTTTTTCTCTTGAGTGTACATACGTAATAACAGGCCAGGTGGAGCTGTAATTTATGTTTACATCTGTGTCTAATCTGTCCATACAAAATTCATTTTTTTTCACATAAAGAAAGGGAATATAGGCAGTGTATTTCTGTGGAGCTTAATTAACATCTGAGAATTTCCCTAGAAAAATTTTTATTACTTTAGAAATAAATTACAGCACTTAAAATCCCTCAGATATTAGGAAACCTGGAAATGAACCTTTAAGAGCTTTAACCTCTCCCCAGGGCCATTAAATCCTTCAATGTTAACTCTCATTTTCTAAACAAGAGCTCAAATACTCTTGTCAATATTATTTCAATGAAAAAATGACCTTTCAAAGAAATGTATTATTTATTTTATTAAATATCCTATTAAAATAGTCTGCTTTTTAAATTTTTAACATTTCCCTCTACTTTATCTCCCATTTGCTTGGGAGGAACTCCATTTCAAGGCCTTCACTTTTTTGGGGGGTATTGTTTTCAAAAAAATATGGAGTTTTATGGTGTGGGTTTTTTTTTTGGTCACAAAAAAAAGCAACGAGAATTCCCCTTTCTAAGAAACAACAAAAAAACCCTTATGGAAATGTAACTTTCCTTGAAATATCCCCATCACTTTCCCCCCCTAATAATTTCTGCTGGATGCACTTCATATCTGCCCTGAGCCTTGGAAATGCAGAGCCTTGGACACCTGAAGCCTGAAGGCACCATCTTCACTTGAGTGTCACAGGGTTGGGGAGAGGAAAACCTGGAGGGACACTGGTGAGGCTTGCACCCTACCAAGGTGCCCTGGAGTGCTTTTGGACAGTGGCAGTGCTGGGGCAGCGACAGGATGCGGAAGGAGAGGAAGCCTGTATGGAGGCGTGGATGCCTTCTCTCAGCAGAAGTTGTCCCAGACGAAAAACACCAAGCAAAACTGAAGTCTGATTCCTTTACATCAGCCTTTTGTAGCTATTTATAAGCTGCTTTATTCTGGGTCATAGAAATTTTCTTCCAAGAGCACTAAGTGTTAGTTTTCTTCTGTTGTTATAGTGATGTTTTCTTTCCAGTGACAGAAGACCTTTCCTTGCCTAGCTCTGAATGCAACCGCTGCAACCTACCTGAGGGAAAGAGAAGCTGAATTAACCTCTTTCCTACTAATGTTTAAATACGATGTTGCTATTGTCTACCTGGAAATAGAAGTATTGAAATATCTGTGAGAAAAATGTTGATTTCCACCCAGCTTGGACTTGTCAAGTAATGGGGCTTTTGTGAAAAATTTCTTTCTTGCTAGATTTCTAACCTTCATTTTCACACTGACAATGTTTAGGTAGATCTCCAAATCTGTGAGCACTTATATAAAGAAAATCTGGGAGCTTGATGAGATCTGACCCATAGTTATTTATAATCATTATTATAACCCCTTTCTTCAGAACAAAAAAACGAACACAAAAGTATTAAATCAATTTGTGCCATCCCCAGCCGGACAAGGAGATTAGTTTCTTCATTCTGGAGCAGGCAGTTCTTTATTACAACCCCAAGCGGTTACTTGTCTCACAAAATCTAAATTAATTACACTCAAATTTGTCCCTACCCTAAACTGGCCTCAAAATGAAATTGAAAACATGGAGTGTGAAATTGCCCGATGCTGCTGCTTTAGATCCGCATGTCATTCCCCAGTAACCGCAGGACAAAGAGAAACAATTCTTTTCAGGGAATCTCTAATTCTCTTTGCCTTTTATTTGCCTCATTAACCAAGTTTGGAGGGGATGGATTATAAAGGTGTCGTGGTTTAACCCCAGCCGACAACTAAACCTCACACAGCCACTTGCTCACTCTGCCCTGGTGGGACTGGGGAGAAAATCAGAAGAGTAAAAGTGAGAAAACTCATGGATTGAGATAAAGACAGTTTAATAGGTAAAGCAAAACAAAGAATTCATTCACTACTTCCCATCAGCAGGCAGGTGTTCAGCCATCTCCAGGAAAGCAGGGCTCCATCATGTGTAATGGTTACTTGGGAAGACAAAACACCATCACTCTGAATATCCCTCCCGTCCTCCTTCTTCCCCCAGTTTTATATGCTGATCATGATGCCATATGGTATGGGATATCCCTTTGGTCAGCTGGGGTCAGCTGTCCCAGCTGTGTCCCCTCCCAGCTTCTTGCACACCTCCAGCCTGCTCGCTGGGGGGGTGGGGTGAGAAGCAGAAAAGGTCTTGACTCTGTGTGAGCACTGCTCAGCAATAACTAAAACATCCCTGTGTTCTCAACAGTGTCTTCAGCACAAATGCAAAACATAGCCCCATACTAGCTACTGTGAAGAAAATTAATTCTATTGCAGACAAAACCAGCACAGAAGGAAGTTAAGGAAGTTAGACATACACAAGCTAGAAAAAAAACAGTGTACAGAAGAATATATAATTGTAGTCTGTGACCCTGTTAAGGGTCTGGAGGATCCAATATATGAAGAAAGACTGAAACAGCTATATGTGCATATTGTAGATTGGCTGAACAATGAGTCAGGGTATGATTTACATACACAATGAATAGAGGTAGACTAGGATTAGAGAAAATAATGCTTGGTATAGCTGCCAGAAGTAGAAGTAGGAATGACAGGATAAAGTTGAGAAAATATATTAAATTATATATTAGAATATGTTAAATCGTAATATTAAATGATATATATGTGTATTAAGAAAAAAGTTCAGACACTGAGTTTTTTTAAGATGTGCTCTAGTCTCCTCAGGGAAGAGCGTGGAAACCACGTTGCTTCAGCTGTTTTCAACCAGGACTGAACTAAGTGCTGGAGAATGTGTTATATAGCTAGAGTGGAGGAGAAAGAGGATGAACAGGATGAGAGACAGGAAAACTTCTCCTGAATCTAGGATTGTGAAGGAAAAAAAGGGGGAGGGGAAGAGGGGGTTTGATTGAAGTAAGTTCTGAGAGTGACTGGAAAAAACATACCCTAAAGACTCTGTCGAGGCAATTTTTCTCTGTGCTTTGGCAATAGCTTCTAGCTGTGTATTTATGAAGTTCCTGATAATAAGAATAAAAATGCATGTTTCAGAGGAAAGGGGAAAGGAGGAATGAAAGAGATGGAGAGTCTAAAGGCAGGCAGGAAAAAAGCAAAAAAGACAAGCGCACACAATGGGGAGGACTGATCTACAGGGTGCCAGCAGAATCAAGCAGGTCTGGTAGACCAGAGTCCTCATTGCAGCTCTGCTCTAAAATGTGACTTTAAGACAGTTGCTCAACTTCTGTCTACAGCAATTTGCCCTTTGCAAGAAGACTGAAACAATGTTTTTGTAAAGTACTTTGAGCTCTACAAAAGGCAAAGGCTACCTAATTGCTAGGGAGCAATTAATGGATTTTTCTAGCTGAAGTAAATACAATGCTTGATATGAAGATCTGGACTCCAGGAGGAGAAGCTGTAACCCCCATTAGAGGTGGTTGAATAGCTGCGGCATGCGGGAGAGTTTATGGTATGCAGGTCTGATAGTGCCGTCTATTGTAAGCTTGCCCAGCATTCCCCATTACAAGGTCCTCTTGGGGCTTTCCTGTAACTTTGCCAGACTATGAGTGTTTGAGCAAAGTATCCTATGCCAGGTGTATGCCTCAAGCTGATTGATTTATTTCGCTATTTATTTGGAAAATAAAACAGCTCGCTCTGAAAATGTGGCACAGGAAGATATGTGATTTACCTGTGTTGCAAGCGCTGGCATGTTTTCCTCTGCAGGTTCTACCTGACCATCAGTGGTCTTCAGAGCAAGGGCCCAGGTCTGGAGAGGGTGTCTTGCAGGGGAGGACTATTAACCAGAAATGTGCTTTTGGTACCACTTCATGGGTTGTCCCAAGTTTGGCCTTGTTATAAACGTGAGAAACTGCATATACACAGGAGAATCTTTTTAGATGTTTGCCATGTATGTCTCAAAGAGAACTTGTCCTTGCAAGCTGTGCTTCAAAACTGCACTTCAAAACTGCACTTGAACCTGGAGGCTGCACAGGCTGTGCTGGGGCCAGGGCTCTTCTGTGGGGTCCCAGTGGTATCCAGCTGGGAGAAATACACTGTGTAGCAGGAGATCCGGGCTGGAGCATGGGTGAGGCGGGGGGGGGCATGGAGGGTGTGGTGAGTCAGTGCGAAGGAGAAGCATCTGGAAGAGATCCTGAAAGCAGGAGAGGGGGAGCGGGGCTGGAAAATGGTGTGAAGCAGGAGATGGGGAATAGGAAAACGTGGAGGGGGAGAGGAGAAAGGAGAGGTGCCTGTCCAGGTGATGCTGCCTGGCTTGCCACAGGAGCACAAGACTGGGAGGTGGAGGGGGCTGGCAGAACCACTGAGCAAACAGGACGTAGGGTGTGAAATGGGAGTAGAAAGCTGTCGGGTGGAAACTGGTGAGGAGAGTGGGCCTGGGCTGAGGCAGGGCAGAGGGCAGTGGGATTGAGCAGTGATGCTTTCCCTCTGTGAGCACTGTCTCCCCTCCGGTCGGACAGAAATATTCCCTCCCTGCTCTGCACTGAGCCACAAAGGGAGTCAGAAATGGCTCCTTGGGTGGGACTGGGACACTGGCATCAGTGATCCCACCTGGGGAAAGGCCAGCGGGTCTCCCAAAGCGTCCCTGGGGCTGGCTTGGCCATGCCCCCCTTAGCCAGCATGCCCTGTGGCAGGGCCTCAGGCCTGGCGGGGACAGGGAAAAGCTCCTGGGAGGAGGGGCAAGCCCCCCTGCAGCCCCCAGTGGCTGCCAGCTGCCTGGCTCAGGGCCACTGTGGCCACTGCCAAGCCTCTGCACTGGAGGGGACAGACAGAAGCCGTTAGGAGGACGCTGTGTGATGGAGCTGCCGGCTCTTTCACGTGTGTCCTCGTGCAGCGTCGTGCTTTGTCCCAGCTCCCACGCGGGCACTCGCTTTGCTGCTTGCTTTCTGTGGAGGCAGAGCTGTGTCCTTGACTCCTCAGCTTACTGCAGCAGTACAGAGGTGTGGGCTGAAGAGCCACACTGCGTGGCCCTGCCACAGGGCTGGGCAGTGTGTCCATCAGGCTGCCAGCCTTGCTGGGTCTCAAATCCTGCTCCATGCCTGCCCTCTTTCGCTTCCCCTTGCTTCTCCCACTTCCCTTCCTCTCACCTTCTCCTTTCTGACACTCTGTCAATTTCTTAATGATTGTTTGCACTGTGCTTTGAAAATGCAGTGTGTTGTATAAATGTTAAGTGTTTTTATTATTATATTATTATTTCACCTTTTTCATTTGCATCCCTCACCCTCTCTTCTTTTGCTATTGTGGCTGCCAGAGAGAACGTGTGGGCTTACATTATTTATAGCTGTGTGAGAGTAATTACAGAAATGATTTAATTACTCAGTTAATACCCTTCTCCACATCATACATCTCCACATCTTGTCAAGCTGGTGATCCTCTAACCGCAGCCGAACACAATCTAGCATCGTCTATACCATGTCATAGACAAGTGGGTAAGGGGAGGCAAAGCTTGGGGAAAGGTTTGTGACAGCCTTGCACTTTGCTGGTTTACTCCCCTCAGGCTAAGGAACAAGGCTGCTGAGCCCATGGGGACCTGGCCAGGGGTGACGTGTGATGCCACCTCAGCTGGGGCAGAGCTCCCTCTGAGGATGTGGTGTGCAGTGAGGGTTTGCGGCTCCTGGCTGACGGGGCCTCCCTCTAATACAAACCTACTTGAGCTGAAGTTTCAATGTTTGGTGTGTTGCATTAACCAGCTCTTTGTATTTATCAGAGCTCAGAGATCTGGGAGGAATTTATTGTCTTAACTTCTATTTAAGCCTACCAAATCATAGGGCTCACACACCCTGCATGGGGCTGAGTGTGAGGTAAAATTACTGTTGCCAGAAATGTTCTTCCTTGCAAGTGGCTGCATGTAGCTCTGACCCTCTTGAAATAAATGAGTGTTCCCTCCAAAGAGGATGGCCTCCTCTTGCTGAGACTCCCCACATTGGAAATACTGTGTTTCCATCACTTCCAGTTCATGAAGGATTGTGGGGAACAGGTAATCTCCTGTTGCTGGTGCAGTACGGAAGGAGGTTGAGAGAGGAGAGTACGTGCTTTCCTTCAGGGGAGGCACTGAGCCAATGGTTACCAATACCTTTTAGTTATCTACTAGAGACAGTTAGATACTTCCCCCTTCCC
>VZTL01018245.1:25053-61236 GCA_013400535.1 Scopus umbretta
CGCAGGAGAAATGAAGAAGATGATCCTCTTCTGAAGGTACTGTAGATAAAAAGGAGGGGTCAATGGATTCTTAACAAAGGAAGCAGTCGCTCAGGAAGTGGAGAGAGAGGCTCTTGTTGGATAATGGTGCATTTGTCAGATAATGGTGTATGGAGAGAGCATCTCTCAGAAGTGCCTGCCTTCCATGTCTCAAAGTTGCCTGGCTCCATTTGGGCTCCTTCATGGCCTGGGCTGTGGGCCAGGCTCAGCCTGTTCCTCAGCGTGGCAGGGCTGGGTGGGCGGCGGGAGGTTTGGGAACAGGTGGAATCAGGGCTGCTGGAGTGGAGTGCCTTTTCCACGCGGCACTGCCTGCCACTGCCTGCCAAGCTGCCACACGCAGGACACCTGGTATCTGGATGGGCTCTGCCCACCTCCCAGGAAGAGATGGCAGTCGAAGAAGTAGGCTAAAGTGTTTTGAGTGTGAGCAGTGACTATAGGTGTCTTTTTTTTTCCTGACGTCCAACATGAGACAGGTTAAGGCAGCCCAAATTTGAAAAAATGCTGGGCATCTCCACCTTCTGAAAGTTGGGCCTTTCATGTTGTATCTCTGAATGGACACCCAGAGTCCCTCATCACTTTTGCAAGCCCACAATAGAGGCTTTTCTTTTTTTCTCTCCCCACCTCCCCTCCCCTCAGTTCTGACACACATGAAAGTGAGTTTTATGACCTGACATTGGAACAGCTTGTTGAGAAGTAAGAGTGCATGGAAGGGCAAATGGAACAAGTAATTTTGTCAGCTACCAAATGAATGAATCCTGTTTTCAGTGGATTCACATCTCATGGTTAATTGACCCTTTAACTGAATTATATACTAAGACTGTAATGTGAGCTCAGCCCTTAGTAGACACCAGAGAGTCCACAAAGGAGAGAACCTGAGCTGGGTGAAGAGATTTCAGAAGAGGTGAAGTCATCCTTCCCCCAGTGGTGAGGACCAGGGTCATTAAAAGGATCTTATTTCTCCACCCACCACCCTATTTCAACTAGAAGATGTCCAGTCCAAATAAGTGAGTGTGCCCATAGCAGCTTCAGTTTTTCAGGAGCTCACTACACCTCCTCACTAGGATAATCCCATGTCCCCAAGTCTTCTATTGCTTTTCTCAGTTTCTGCTGTGTCTTTTATACCCACTGGCTGGGCAAAAGAGAGATGTACTGTGGTGCCCCAGGGGCTGTGCGTACAGGGGCTGCCCACTACAGGCATGCTGCCAGGTCAGGATGAAGTTTATATGACTGCCCAGTGAGCCTTTGATTGTGCGTGGGTGAATCATACACACTGCTGTGGGGTCAGACAAAGGCTTTGCGACTGTGTGCTGTTGTGGGCTGTATTTTGTACAGCACTGTAAGAATTTAATTCTCCTTGAGTCCTCTGCCCCTTTGTCAAATCAGGTGGAAATTGGCCAGCAGGTTCAAGAGTTGCTGGGAAGCCTGACTCATGTACGCACACACACACGCGCGCGCACACACACACCAGGTTTGCAAGAGCCTTGTTTTCTAAAGAAAACAAGCTAAAAATGCACACAGAAGGTGGGCAAAGACCTGCGTTGGAGTGTCTCGGGAGCTGTTATTTCTGCACAAGTGACCCATGCACAGTGTGTCCCAAACATGCGTGCAGCGTGCTCACCCCTCCTGCCACATGCTCCCAGGCTGACTCACTCTGATTCACCCCAGCGCGGTCCTGCTCTGGGATTCGCATAGACGAGCATGTAACGCGAGCAGCAGCGCCGTCTCTTGGGGTTGGACGTTCGGTTCACACTTGTGCTCGGCGCACACGTGTGCGCCCTGTGACTCACGCTACTGCACCGCGGTGGCTCGGAACACAACAGCGAATGAGACATAGTCGTGAACAGGCACTTGCTCAGTATTGTGTGCTCCTATCAGTTAGCTTTTGAAAGAGAACATGGTGCAAGGCTTGGAGATTTTAGTATTTCTATCCGAAAACAGACCTCTTGAGAAAATAAATTAGCCTGATGACAGCAGCAGTAATTGGATTATTCCGTTAGTATCCTCTATGGAAGAGGAGAGCACATGTCTTTAACTTTATTTTCAATGCAGAGACTTAAAAATTGCACTTAAAATGTGAATTGGACCTTGGTTTTCTTCATAACTGACAAGCAGACATCTGTTTTCTGCCCCACTTTTTCTGCCCTTGGGCTGGCTGAGCTTTCTGTCTAGCCTTATTTTTAGCCTAGTGGCTAAAGCCTAAGGCTAAAGCAAACTGTGGTGGTTTGGGTTCCTCAAGTGGCACTGAAGGAGACAGGGCATGCTTTAACCAACAGGTGCTTTGGGTAGGCTGAGGAGCCAGCCTGAAGGTGAAAATAAGGAAGTATGTACCCCTTGATCTAGAGGAGGGGGTGTGCTGAAAGGGCTGAACCCTTGGGAAGGGGAGAGACAGGAAGGTCTGAAAGGCGTAATGAGATGAAAAGCGGGGCAGGGAAGCGCACAGCAAACTATGGACATGTCTCTGAGCAGTGAGTCCTCCTTGGCTTTATGGGCTAATCTCCTGCAGTTGCAGTCTGAACACCAAAATAATTTATAATGGGACTGAGAAATTTTTGGAGTATGTGCATGCCAGCAGGAGACAGCACTGCTGAGGTGGAAGGAAATAGGGAGGAACTGGACAGAGGATGAAACAGCCAGCCCTCTATTTCTGCTAGTTTTGGTCCTCTGACAGACTCCCCAAACTCCTGTGGCCTCCCTTTCCTTTGTTTTAAAGGTCTCTGATTATCTTTTGGTAAACTTTTGCTTATTTGGAATCTTCCACGTGAGTTTTGCTGGGCTTTGGGCACATCCAAATGTTTGATACAGCCATTACCTGGCCAGAGATGTAATTTTTTTTGCTAGTCAGTTGGTTCCTTAATTTAGATTTAATAAGTTACTTTGTGCTCCATTAATTAGTCCTTCATGCAAAATGTTTAATGCCAAAGTGTGCTTGCCTGCAGATGGTAGAACAGCTTCATTTAGGGAATGGCTGGAGACCTCACCGGGCTGTGCCATTCCTTGTGCCCATGGTCCATTCTCCTCCAATGAGCCATGTTGCTGCTAACCTTTGCTGTCTCCACATCCTGGCGTGAGGCCACAGGGCTCATCTTCACCGGGGCTTGTCCCAACCGTTCTCTCTGTCTGATCCCTCTGCCCTTGCCTGAGCTCCCGTGGAAGATTTTATATGCACGTGTGGATTTTAAGTTTCATCTGCTTAACTGTTATAAACTGGAGCTGTGGCTGGCAGCTTTCTTGCCAGAGGCAAAATGAGCTGGCAAAAATGTGCTGTGATACTGACCACCGGGAGGAGAAACGGAGGTTGTGAGTGGTATCTGTCTCCTGCTGTGCTCAGGGCCACATTTCTGTCCGACAGTCACTCACTGGTCACTGTACTGGTCCAGCAGTCTGTTGCTCTATGCCTTGAGACATAGATAATATACTTGATAATATACAATACAAGCTGTGGGGAAGCATGTTGTGCTTCCAGAGTGCCAGTAGCCAGCCAGCAGCTCCTGCTGTGCTGCTGCTATAAAATACACAAATCTCTCAAATCATACATTGATGGCTCTTTTTGTTTGGTAATAGAGGAGTGAGTATAGTTTTTCCATTTTCCCCTTTCCTGTTCTAGTCTAGACTGCAATACTAGGAAAAGGATTTTCTTGCTTGGCATG
The DNA here is from genome assembly GCA_013400535.1 of Scopus umbretta. Classification (NCBI taxonomy): domain Eukaryota; kingdom Metazoa; phylum Chordata; class Aves; order Pelecaniformes; family Scopidae; genus Scopus; species Scopus umbretta. The sequence goes on from VZTL01018245.1 coordinate 28,740, forward strand.
CTTGGGTTTCTGTGGCAAAGGAGAAATGGTTTTGTACGGGGACAGGTAACAGCATGTGGAAGATGTGTGGCTACGTCTCTGTGTAATCATGCCCGTGCAGAAGCATGTCCTGTCCTCCTGAATGCTGCATGCATCCCTGCTATCAAGGAATCCTTTTGGCCAAATATTTTGCTGCTATTTGATGAATAAATTGGATAGGGAAATGAGCTGACAAGTGAGGTTAGACATGAGGTGACAAGGATCTTGTTGTGACAATCAATTTACCTCTTTGCACTTAGGAATCTGTAGGGGATGGTCCTCTGGGAACTCATCTCCTGGGATTTGTTCCTTCAGTTACAAGGAGGGAATCTCCAGAGGATATTGTCATATTCTGATATTCTTTCCTTGCCGCTCACTTGGCCTTATTATTCTTCATACTGGTCCACCTCCATGTGTTAGCACCCTTTGAGGGGCAGCCCCTGCAGAATGGGTGGGACTTCTCGTGGGGGGCTGAAAAAAAGTGGCAGAACTGTGCCTGGGGTAAGAAAAGGTTGAGGGGACCTGCTGAATGGGGGTGTTTGACAAGAGGCAGCAGTGTGGAGGAAACGCTTAGGGTACCCCAAAAGTGAGGGTGGAAGGAGGCGAGGGTGTGGGAAGAGGAGGTTTGACATGATGTTCAGAGTAATTCATAGACTAAAGCAGGCAGAAGAGTCTCAGGGTGAGATCAGATAATTAATTAACGACTGCAGGGATGCATCTTCCTCTCTCAGCCAGCAATGTGTGCATTGTGTGACTTCTAGCGAGTGTATCTCTCACGCCACTTCTCTTGCTTACCCCATGGCCAGATGTGCTCAGCAGCCCTCAGCTCTCTTACAAACATCCCATATGTGCCTTCTCAAGGCCACAGATCAGAGGCTGGAGCTGCTGGTGGCTACTGTCACCCCATATCATGTTGCCACCTCCTTGGTGACATGTGCTGCCACCCTGCACTGTCCCCATGTGGTTTGCCGTGTGTTCCCAGTTTCTGCCTTGTCCTGGGAGGTCTTTGTAGGGGGGGTTAAAGAAAAGAACGGGGGCTCCAGTTGCCTTTTCTCCCCCCATTGCCCAGAAGGCAGGATCTGGTCCCACTGCTGGTGAGCACCAGGCTGGGGAGGGAAGGCAGTGCAGTGAGGAAGGAGTGACTCACTCTCCAGAAACGAAGCAAATGCACAAAAATGTGTCTGCACCTAAAGACTGGGGAAAAAAAATACAACTTAAGACTCAAAAGGTTCACTTCAGTTGCCCGAGTACCCCCAGAGGAACAGTCTTTGTTGCCAAATACCTTCTCTTCCACAGCCCCATTATTTTTTTTCCCTTTAGTATTTTCCCTTAATGGTTGAATCGTTTAACACCACATACAAAGTCGGATGTGGCCGCTCTGGGGCGATTCTGGGTTGCCATGGCAATGAGGCCTGTCTTTCCAAATTAGGACATTTTTCCTGCTGCCTTTTCTATGAGAGGCCTTCTCTCATCTCTTTTTCTCTTACTCTCCCTTGATGTCTGAAGTGCTGAGCGCTGCCTCCTCTCTCGCACACTCCCTGAAAGGGATCAGACTTTGCCCGTCTGAATTAATTCCTCTGAAGCCTGTGCCAGCTTGGCGTGTGCTGGCTCTGCGAGGACCAACTTTGTGCTCATCAATGAACCCACTGCAGGATCAGGGCGAGGAGGGGTAGGAGATGTGTGAAGGTGAGAGGGGGACAGCGGTGTGTGACTGTGGTGTGCTTATTCCCTGCTCCATACACCACTGCCTCATCTCTGCCTGGGTGCTGCTGGGACTGTCTGGAGCTGGGTGCTGGTGTGAGAGCTGCTTAGCTTACTATGTATCCTAGGACTAGAAAAGCTAGTGGAATAAACCTGGGGTGAACATAAATATGTTGGCATCCACAAATCTGTTTAACAGCCTTGGCTGCCCGAGGTCCCATCCTCTATGGGGCAGGGACCTGCAGCGAGACCATAGGAGTCGTCTGTCTCTTTGGGGCATTGCGCTGCTGGGCCTTATCCCTTGGATATGCTGGGCTGTGCCTGGTACGTGTCAGTGCATTGAAGCAGACAAGTGGTTTTACACCACTTCTGCACCTGTATATTCCCCTGGCTGGCTTGGGATTTGGCATGAGTCAGACCCACCTCAGTTTATTCTGGCTGCTGACAGACTCCCAGGGCCCCTGTGGCAGCTGGGATTAGTCTGACACAGGGATGCCCCCAGCCAAACTGTCTTCTCTGGGCTATACCTCTGACCCAAGGGAGTAGGAAGAGAAAGGAGTTTGGCACAGGCAGCACTAGAAACTCGCAGAAATGGAGGCATGCCTGTAGTGGGCAAGTCCAGGTGGCTGAGTAATGTCAGGGGCTGGGAGCAGAGCCGCTGTCCCAGAGGAGTGTCATCACGACAGTGTGAGGTAATGCGTGGCAGAGCAGTCCATTCCAGCATTTTCTACCCATCAGGGCAGAAATGAAAAGGTCACGTGATGTGATGTCGTATCCTTGCTCATTCTCCTCTTGGCCAAATGGGCTACTACCCCAAGACCAGTTTTTAACCTTGTGGTATATATTTGGACATTCATGTATAGCAGAGGGCAGAAAATCAGGGGACAGCAAACATAATGGATTGTGAAAGTTTGGAGTAGAGATGAAGGTGTAAATTTTGGTTGAGAAGATGACTGGCCTCAAAGCCTGTTCTGTCCTGGCCATGGTACGGCATTGCTGTTTTTCATGAAAGATGCTCTGGAGCTGGGGGCAGTTGGCTGTGACATGAAGAGCGTAGCAGAGTGATGTGCCATGGCTGAAGTCCTTGGGCTCAATCCCAGGTGCTCTGCACCTTTGGCTGCCATGGGACGGCAGTAATGTCCCGCTGGACTGATGGGGTGATCAGGAACACTCCTTTTCTCCAGGAAGACAAAAGTCTTGATTCTGTTTGAAGATGCAATGTTTAAATAAAAAGAGGTGGGTGGACATGTAAATTGATTTGACCAATAGCAGTAGGGACTTTGCTATACTGTCCCAGTAGACTTAAAGTTGTCCAGTAACTGTTCATTTAGAAACCTTTTTGCAATGATGTGTGAACTGGTTTAGATCAAAAGCTGATTTAGCCCAGTATTCTGCATCCAACAGCAACTGATAGAGGATCAATTAGTGATACTTCCTCAGAATATTCTCCATGCATCCTGTGAGTTATGGCTCAGGACTTTCTAAGCTAGTCAGTGTGTCTTTGTATTTAGTAGCGCTAGATAGGTTTTTCTTCCATACACTTAACCACATGCAAATTTCTTGGCATTTGTGAACCTATGCACATTTTTAGCACCCAAGAGACAAGGAGTTTCATCACTTAACTGCTCATGGGGTGAAGAAGTTCTTTGTTGGAAACTTGCCACTTGGCATTCTCGTTTGATATCCCCTCATTCTTTTACTGGAAAAAAGTAGCTAACATTTATTCTCTCTTCACCTTCTCCATCCAGCCCCTGATCTTAGAAGTCCTTACCATATTCCCTCCTAGCTGTCCCTTTTCTGCAGGAGAACTGTAATTTATTTAGTTGATTCTCGGGAAGACCTTTCCAGTTGTGTCATCCATCTGCATACTTTTTTTGCCTCTTCTACATCCCTTTGGGGGAGGAATTCAATAGAGATTCTTCAGTGGAAACAAGGAAGATTTGTAGACTGTGGGTATTACTTGCAGTGTCTAAGTGAGCTGGCCCTCACACAGATACAACATGTCCTGTGCTGTCCCAAGGGTTTGTTTTTGGCTCTGCCCTCTGAGATTTGGATAAGAGGTATAGATGCTTATCACTGATTGAAGGGCAGTTACAAAGATGATGGAGCCAAACTGTTCTTGGTTGTGCCAGCCAGTGTAACGAGAGGTTGTGGTAGGTCCTTGGATGTCAGGAAAAAAAATTTCAGAGGGTTAGTGCAGTGCTGGAATAAGGGCTGAGAGTTCAGCCACAGCTGATCAGATCTAGTGTTGGTGATGGTCTTGTTGTGAGGGGATCCTTCAAGGCCCCATCCTGCCAGCATTTCTGTGATGCCATGAAGTGGCATTAAAATGCCCCAGGAGTGATACATGAAGCTGAGGTGCAGCAACTTCCTAGAATTGCCCTTATGGTACAAAAACTCTATGTGACTCTTTTTTCCCCTGCAATTTCAGTTTATATTGGCATTGATCTATTAGGTTTTTGTCCCTTTGCTGTGTCCCTTTAGCAAGCACACTGCAAGATTTTGGGCTGTGATGCTGAGCAGGTGGGTCTTTAGCACACTCTGACTGAGGAGCGAATCCTGTATCCCTGGGAAGCTTCAATGTGCTGAATAGCTGTTGTAGAAGTCCCCTGATGTTACTGTCAGCCTCCTGTCTGTGGCACACCAGCACTGCTGGCTCACCTCGAGCAGGCCCCTGCTAGCAGAGAGCAAGGTGTGGGGCATGGCTTGGAGAGAGCTTGGTTTGCTGAGCAGAGCAGCAGCTGGGTCACAGGGGGGATGCAGCAGAGGTCTTGTAGAAACAACTGACACCTGAATCATTGCATGCCTGGGAGAAGGAAAAGCCAAATAAAACAATTAAAAAGAACAGAGCAAAGCTCCTAACACTTCCTGTAATTGCAACAGGTGTACCTGAAGCTTCCTCAGGTGATGAGCAGTTTTTGGTGGTGCAAGCTGGAAAGATGGCTGAAAACTCATATGTGCTGGGATGTGGAGGTGGGATGCTTCCCAAACACCAATTCTGCTTCCTAAACTTTCAGTACTTTCTTCTTCTATTTGTTCCTGAGATATCCTGAAACTTGTCTTTCCTGCAATGTTATTATTTCAGGTGCTTTCCCTGTCTGGAATGCAGAGATGCTTCAGCAGTTGGAATGTGCAGGATTTAAAGGCTGAATTTCTAGTCACCTTATTTTATGCCTGCCCTGACCCTAACTGTTTCTGGCTCCAGCATCTTCATTGTTGTGTTGCTCTTGTATCTTCATGACTTAGAGAATATTAAGATTTAAAATGAAGGTGAACAGGAAAAAGTATCTGGACTTAACATAGTGGTGGTGGGGGGGTGTGTGTCTAGGAGAGGTTACTGTGAAAATAATTTGTTCTGAAAGGATATGGGACTTGCAGAAAGGAGGGGATTTCAAAGGCTTTGTTTAACATTAATAATGCTACATTATACATGTAAATGCCATTATTAAAGGCTTCTGGGTATTTCAGTGAAAATAATTAGAAGGAAAACTTTGGGGCAACTTGTGTAAATCAAACCAAGAGAATGAGCTGATGGCAAGAATGAATAATTATTCCCTTGCCTCCTACTGCATCCCTGCCTTAATTTCTATCGCATCCTTTCCCCTGGTCTAGAACAAACAAATAGCCCCAGAACAAAGCAAGAACAAAACAAGAGCACTTGGTGCTCCGAGCATCATCTGGAAAGAGGGAACTGAAGTTCTCTCTCTGAGTGGCTGGGAGAATTGAGGGACAACTAAGGGAAAAGCAACATGAAGAAACTCTCAGGCCTCCCTAGAAGTGCAGAGAATTTAAATCAGTGCTTGTAAAATGCAATGGTGAATAAGACAGGAAGGTAAAATTCTTGCATGTAATACCTAAGTACTTGAAGTTTTTGCCAGAGGGGAACATTTTCACCCCCTTGCTTTCCTTGAAAAACAATTCCCTTTAAATTGGATTGAAAAATGCAAGATGACTCTTTATGTGTGGATTACTGCTACAGGATGACTGCCAAAACAGTCAACTACAGCGAACAAAATAGGAAATATAATTATTGCTGCAATTTCAGATCACAGAGAAAGAATTGTAGCCGCCTCTAGGAAAAACAGAGACGTGGCATTTGAAGGAAACAAAATTTTAATTTTCCCAGCCATGGAGTCCCACAGGAGAGAGCTCGTGGGGATGAGGAGAGCTTTCAAAAAAAGATGAAGCTGAGACTGCAATCCAGTATGCGTGTGCAATATTCACACGCTTCTGTGCGTCAGAAAAAGTACAGGGATGGCACACTTGGATTCTGTGTGCTGATATAATGCGTGTGTCTCCAGCTCCTTGGCAGATCCTTATGGACTCCAGTCAGGCTCTTCACAGGCATGGCAGAAACCGCTATGCAGTCTGCAGTGGGATCAGAGCCCAAAGCAGCTAAATGCTGCTAACCAAAACCAAGGAGGGAACCAGAGCCTTTGGATGGAGATGAAGGGAAAGAATGAAAATTAGAACCCACTTGTGAGTTCCTCTTGCAAAAGCTCGTGCTGATCATTTGTCATTTTAACTGCGATTGGCATTTTAAGGGGTATATTCTACTTTGTTCTTTCTTTGGGGACTGGCACTTACAGTTATCTGGAGATTATAGAATGTGAATAGCATATGAATATATGCTCAGCATACTGGTATATACGAAACATGTCTAAATCTATAGTAGAGCTGCCTGCAAGGTATTCCACTGGAAAATTTTTCTGCTGGAAAATGTTGATTCTACAGTATTGAAAAGTCCCCTGGGAACGTGTCACGCCTGTCACAACTGTGGATGAAAATGAAGCAGGTTGGTCAGTCTGCAGAGAGGCCATGTGGCTCTTCCAGACCCCTCACCTGCCAGCTGAGGAGGTGACAGGCTAAAAAAAAAAAATCTTTTTGTGATGTCCCAAAATGGAGTTTTTCAGGTATTTCTATTTTGTAAATTATGTCAAATATTTGACTTTTTGTACTTGATGATTGGAGAACTTTTCGCCCTCCAACTACAAACAAAACAGCAATTCTGTTTTCTTGCCAGCTTGAGAAATGCAGCGTAATTACCCACATGCACCCCTTCAGACAAAATCTGCTGCTGGAATGCCCCTCAAGCTGCTCTGGTGACTTTCTCATCAGCAAAATCCCAAACCACACAGGACCCATTGCTATCAGAACTCTCTCTTGATCCTGGTAGTCTGCAGCCTTTTCGGCCTCACAGCCTGCCCCCGTGCCCCCCCGCCCTCCATCACCACCCGTAGCACAGATACTTCCCCATCCTGAAGACATATTTAGGTGCAGGGTATAGGGTGGGATGGGGCAAAGGGGAAGAGCTGGCTACCTACAGCAAGCATCAGGGGAGGGGGAGGAGAGTGGCAGAAAAATACTATGTGTTGTTCCCCTGGTGCTTCTTTCTCTCCTGGCAGTCCCCACTTTTGTCTAAGGACCCATATCCCTTCTTCTGGGGGACAGTGGTGGCCTATGGGTCTTGTAGGGGGGAGAGAGAGGAGGAGATGTGGGAGTGGGGATTTGTAAGTGCAGGATGATACAGTCTGTGACAGTGATACTGGGGAGACAGAGGCTGTGTTTGCTAGCAGCGGTGAACGGACATCGAGCTGAAGCTGTCAGAGATCTGGGGAAGGCAGATGGGATGGGGGGCAGGATGGGCAGAGAAGCAAGAAATTTCCATTCTGAGGATACGCGTATGGTATGTTGGAGAGGGGCTGTGCTTGGTTCTCAGTGCTGATGTCTTGTGTAACATCTTACTCTGCTGCATTCAGTGGGAGCTTTTGTGGGTCCCAGATGTCATGTCCGCACACTTGTGTCTGCAAATATATCTTTGGGAAAGTCTAGATAAAAAAAAAAGGATGCTTTTTGACTTTGCTATGACATGCTGCTGCCTGGGCCTAGTATATCTAAATTACACCTATGAAAGAATTATATCCTTTTCCCATATAGGTCTGTGTTCTTCTCTCCAAATCCTGATGAGTAGCACAGTGGGTAGGAGAGGTGCTTTGCTTGGACTCTGTATGGTGATTGTCCAGGATGCTTATAGTTTTACCTTCTGCAATTGGACTTATCTGCAATTTGACGCATTGTGTGACTGTGAGCAGGGTGACCTTTGTGGATCTTCTTGGTCATCCTGCAAAGCAATGCCAGTCCAAACTACATTGCTATGGATAATATCCAGGGAATATGGGTGTGCAGAAATGACAGCTCTGTGAGGGGCATGGCTCATAAAATAAGTGAGCCAGATGTGCCTGTTAAAGGGAGTTCATTCTGCAGCTGTGCATGGGTGACTGAATCTGCTTCCAAAGTCTGTAATGACGATGGCCAATCACTCACCAGTAGCATCTGCTTGTGTTTCTGCATGACCAGAAGCCATTGGGAAATGGAGTGATCACCAGGCCTTTCGAAGAAAGGCTTGGCCATCACAAGAAATGTATTCTAAAACAGGCCATGCATGGGCAAATCCTGCACATAAGGGTAATGTAGATTTGTAATGTGTACTTCAGTTTGAGCGGCTTTTGACTAGTCATTTCTGAGCTGCCTGAGTAAGCCCTTGTACAGAGGACATGTTCTCCAGGGCTTGTGAGGACATGCAACTTTAAGATGTTTTGGCAGGAGCGAGCTGTAGCCAGCTGTTGTGTTACAGGGATGCTCTCCTTACTCCTGTGGAGCAACCTGTGAATTGGTGCTGAATGAAGCTGGCTCCTTGGCTCTGAGTGACTGCTGGAAAGCACATGGCACCACGAGTAAAATGAGCTAAGAAAACATGCTGAGTAGAAGAACAGAGCAGACAAAAGCCCTGCCAGAGCTGAGTCTCTCTGGAAATGCAGGTGATGCAATGCAAGTGAACACTTGCACGGTAACCAACCCTAAACCTGCAAGCAAAATGAAAAGTGTGGGTAGCTGGGAGCATGGTCTATTCTCAGGGGATTTCAGCCATATGAGGTTTCATTTGGAATGGGAACATATAAATGGAGTGATCCTGCAGTCAGTGCAAATTCAACCTGTGGTTTTGAACCAGAGTATTAAAAAGAAAACAAACAACTTGAGAGGTCCTCTGAAAGCGGAAAGGATGAAGACTCCATCTGGCACTCCTGAGAGGTTAAACCAGTCACTGATAAAAGACTGGATGGTGGTAGGAGGGGACAACACTCAGTGAGGGTGACCGGAGAGAGCATATGAGCACAAGACTTCCCATGGTAGCCCTTGGAAGAGTACTCTGAATTTCCTGAGGGGAGGAATCACTGAGTCCAGAGAAAGCCCGGATTTGGGGAGGAATCTGATATGCTGCAAAAGGAGAAATCTGCAAAAAGCGCTCTGGCCACCTTCCTGCTTCTAAGTCAGCATCCACCAAGAATGACACAGGGAACTACTGAAGTTGAAGTAAACAGCAATAACCAACACAGTGCCGACATTTGAGAAAAGGGTGTAAGAACTGCGGTGCTGTACTTTACTTTGCAAATGCATTCCCAATATAGTTAAAGAAGATGCCAACATCATCACTGAAACTGGGCAGCTCTTTGTAGCTGCAAAGGACAGTTTTGCAATAGCGAATGATTTTGTTGTCAGCATCAAAGCAAGTGGGATACTTCTTGAAGTGAAATTGCATAGGAGTATATTAGTCTGGTGCCAGAAAAAATGACGTTAGCCTTGAAAGAAAAACTAATGGAAGTGATAAAGTAGGAAAATTCAGGGTTTAAGGGGGTGAGTTGGTCTTTTGTAGGGAAGTGACTGAATTAAAAGTATGGCTAAAAGCCCAACAAACTTGAGAAGGAATGGTCCGTAATACTATCATTTTAAGGTTCAAAACCAGCTAAGCCAAGGCCTCCTCAAGGTACCATTTGAGGATATTTTTCTGGGGTGAGGGAAGCTGACTGACTATAGGGTAGAGTGGTAGGAGCCAAGTCAGCTCATGATTCATAACCCTAGAAAATTCCCTTTTGGTCCTAAGTGGAGATTAGAGTAAATTAAAGAGTTTATTCTTCTGGAAATCATCAGGTGATGAAGTGTGTAAAGCTGGGCACATAGGATCTAAAAGAGTAAATAAATGTTTAAAAATAGATCAGTTCCTGCTACTGTGAGGGGAGGAAATTCTGATATCGAGGGCATGAATGTTTAGATAGTGGAGATTTTGAGCTGCATTAAAACTCCATAAAGCTATTATCAGATGATCTGAGAAGCTTTGTGAGGAACCAGTACCAATGTAGTGTAAATGACATACTTTGAAGATTTGTTAATGCAGGTAGATCACAGTATCGCAAATACTGCCCCACAGACAAGGAAAAAATACTACAATCTTTGTAACAAATATCAGTGCCTCATTTAGTTTCAGCAGCCCTGGTCTTGACAGCACTTCTGTACAAAGATGTCCAGTGAATACGAGATGAGAGACTGAAGATTATATGAAGGTAATTTAGGGATTTAAAAGGAACTTGAGAGGGGCCAAAGAGGTTTTATCCTGAGCTCAGAAGAGCAGTGATGTTGAAGGGGCTGTCAAAGCTTTTCACACACATACCAAAAATGTAGGCCATGTCAAGTGAAAGAGTTAGTGGTACAAGGAAAACTGGCCCCTTGCAGCAAAGTAGCCACTGATCTTTTCTTGCTGCCTGGAAAAAAAAAAAAAAAACAACCCACAAAAATAAAACAATTCATTATGTGCTTGTCTTAAGCTATTATTCTCACTTCCTCGAGTTAACCTTATTAGAAGACACTTCAGCTAAGTAGGTGATCACGCATACCAAATTTGTTTTTCCAGACAAAGTACACCTGACTTAGTAACATCTGACTATAGGCCAGTTTAGTAGGCATGAATTTTAAGTAGTTTGCACGGATTTTGACATGTAACTTCTAGTTTTCTTCATCCATGATTTAACAGATGGGTTGAAAATCTCATTAAAATAATAAAGAACAGAGTGAAAAGGATGAGGTCTATAGCCTGATCTGTATTAAGCTCTTTTTAAATCACAGCATGGCATCAACAGAGTAAGAATTGCCTCCTGCAGGCTTTTTGTTCTACACAAAACTGGAGTCCAGAACTGGGGTCAAAGTCACTTGGGATTTGTAGTTAGTTATATGAAGGGACAAGTAAGGCAAAACAAAAAGCTCAAAGCATTTGGGGTCTGAGAAGCTTTCTTTCTTTATGAAATGATATTATGCACACATACGCTGCAGAAGAAAAGCTAGAGGTGGGCCTGGCGACACAGGAAAATACTCTGTTGTTGTAGGAGACTGTCAGGTCAGGTGGACGCATATGATGGAAGACAGGTGATCTTCTTCACGGTCCATAAGGGAATGCAACAAATCAGTCATTTTGCTCAGCAAGGCTTCAGATGAGTTACAGCCACAGCAGGTAAGAGAGATGCGGCTGGGGTCATGATGTGACTGCTAAGACTCAACACTGCTCTGCAAATGGAGAGGAGCTGGTTCATGTGACAGCACAGGTTGCCTCAGAGAGTAACACAATGTCCTTGTTTGAGTAGGCAGTGGACAGGTTATAAATATGCAAAATTTGGCATTATGTTGATATTTGTTGGTTGGTGTTATTCTGACACTTTCTTGGGAAAGGAAGATGTGAGGGCCTGTTCCCTTGATGGACTCTGACCTAAGCCAGTTAGAGCTGGTCCCTCGTCCATCCAGGGGCTCACGTTGTTCCATGCATGTCAGATGAGAGCTGCCATTTTTGACAGGACATAAAACAGCTCTGTATCATTGGCTGTGGAACAAAATTTTCTGGCCTAAACTGGTAACAAAATATCCTTTTCCAGAATTGTACCAGAGAGCAGAGTACTGGTAAAGCAGACTAGGTTTCTCTCTCACTCTGGATATGGTTCTTCCTTCAAGACCCATGGTGGAGGGCCATAAGAAGCAGCTTTTGCTTTTTGCTCCCTGTCAGTTAGGTCTTGCCTCTCACTTGCTTCTCTGGTGCCATCCTTCTGAATTTAGACTTGAATTTTTCTGTCCCATTCCTGTGGTAGAGGGTCTAAGCACTACAACTCAAACTCCTCATGATGACCAAGGCTGTTATGGACTGACCTATCAAGCTGCTGAGTGGGCCTGTGGCCTCTCAGCCAGTGGAGTTGGCTTGCTAATGCTCATAGGCTGTATCTTTTTGAGATGCTAAAATGCCAGCTCCACATGCATCGTAGTTTGCACTTAGTAGTCAGTGGATGCAGGGAGGAAATAATACAGAACTTGCATATACCTGTTATCTCATTTCTCCCTCCGTTTTACAGAGCCCTTGCCCTGAGTTTTTTCACTATGAGCCATGGGATGGGAAGCAAAAAAACCCCCTCAAACCAGAAGAGAAGATTAAGGGGAGCCTGTTCTACACTGTAACAGTGAATTAAATCCTTCACTTTTGGAAGCTGGTGTTCCAGGCAGACAAAGGAAGTTAAAAGAACCCATTGCATGAGATTATTGGGTTTGAACCTTACTATATTACCAGGCAAAATTTTACTTGTGCAATTTAAAATTGAGGAATTTTAACTGCAGGTTTTTCTACTTTTATGTGTGGAAGGGGGGGAAGGAACTATGCTATTAGTATTTTTCTTCAAAGGACACTTCTACACATTATGATCCAGGGAGGAGCCAAACAGGGTCCTGCTTTTCCTATGTATGGCACCCTTTAATCATCTGAGACATACAAGGAGTTCTGGGGGCCTGTGGTGTGGAGGTGGGTGCTGAGGAGGAGCAGAGAGATGTTTCAGCCGCAGAGGGGCCTGAAGGCACAGATTCGCAGAGTGCGGTTTCCATGGCAGTGCTATGGAAACCAGGTTCTGCCGCTCACTGCTGCTCAGGGTGGAATTTCAATGCTTCACGCAGCCCTGGTACCCAAGAAACAGCAAACCCACAAACAAAACCACACCAAACCTGTAGATGCCTCATCAGAGCACGGTATCTCATTCAGACTGTACCCCCTGCCTTCCACCCTGGGGGAGGAAAGGACAAGCAAGCCCAAATCAGCTAAAATTAGAGCTTGTTACACACCTGTGTCCCTGCCTCCATATGGGCCCCTCAGAATAGTTCTGGAGGTTCAAACAAGTTTGATCAGCTCTAGGATCTTTGATCTGCTGTTACATGTGGGCTCCTGAATGCAGTCTGGAAAGTGGGTGGTTGTACTGCAAAGAATGGGTATGCAGAGGGTTAAGGAAGAACGAAAGCAAGAAAAGCTCTCTTCTGCTCTTTGCTCATCTGCATGACCTTCTTTGAATAACTTGGGTTCCCCATGCCTCAATTTCCCCATCTGTAGAACAGAGATGATAATAATACCTCTCCATATAGGCTGGGCAAGTTTGACTTCACTGGTGAGTGCAAGCACATACTTGGAGGATTTGGGCTACTGTGAAACTTATTTAGTTAATGTTTGGAAAGTAGTTTGAGGCCTTCTGATGAAAGTGGTTAGAAAGCTGCCAAATTTTGCCAGCTTCCAGATCAATAGCATGTAAAAAGTTGTACTTCAAGCTTATGCAGGCCTCACCCTGATGTTCCCTCTGATCTGTATTTCTCCTGCGGGAGGGAGCACTGGCACTGTGATGTGGTAGCACACAGAGACTGGCATACAGTCATTTTAGTAGCAATACTAGGAGCATTAAGAATGCAGTACCAAAACCACCCCTTGCATAGGAAGGAAAGGGAAGATAGCATAAAGGTTGGTTTACAACCTCTCAGTGCTGGCTGACTTTGACCAGTATAGCTTGAAACCCAGCAATCAGTTTAGGCTACTTAAAATTTGCCAGTGATTTGCCTGGGATGCTGGTGAATATGTCCCTATGCCAGTAACCATGTCCAAGCATCCTTTGGCTTGGGGGGGCAGAGTCAGAAGAAACTATAGGAGGCAACCTTCTACCCTCTCTCATCCCACTTCTGTACCAGCAGTGCCAGTTTTGGGCTCCAGCGCTCCTGGATGGCACCTCCTAAGGGAAGGTGGGCTCCAAAATTCCCTGGGTGCTGTGAGAGCATCCCTGGGGCATCCGACCAGCCTAAGGCATCCCCCTGCTCTCTCTGCCATCCCAGCAAGTATGGCACACCGCATCGGGTCAGTGAGTGCAGTCTACGCCTATGGTGAGGCATTGGTTTCTAAGCATGTGTCCTATGGATTGGAAAAGCACACAGCCATCTGTGATGGCACGGATGTGCAAAGTCATAGCCGTACGGTTTGTGGTGCTGTGTGGAGCTGGAGAGGAAGTGGAGAGGGAAGTGTGAGTGCCGAAGGTCCCACGCGTAGGTCCTCTGGTCTGCCAGTCCCCTTGGGGAGTCTCCCCATCTGGCTGCATTTCCTTAGTGCTCAGAGAGAGCCAGACAGGGGGAACATAGCACCTCGCAACCTTTGAGGGCTGTCAGGGTGACAGTAATAATAAGCGATAACTTGCTGTAAGAGCTGTCAGCTTTATAAATACCAAGCCCATGACAGTAACAACAGGATGGGCCTTAGTCATATGTTGGGGGGAGGATCTTGGAGAATCCTTGGGGGGCCCTGACTGTGTTGTCAGAGCAGCAACCCCTCGCTTGCCAGGGATGTGGGCGAAACTGGGGCCATCTCTTACCCAGAGAGCAGCCTTCCCTTGAGAATCAGCTGCCCCTCTCCCCCTGCGGAGGAATTGCCTTCTGCTTAATAAACGTCTGCTTGTAATATTCTGAAACAAGGAGGCTAATCAAAGGCCCCATTCTGTGGAACAGGGATGCTAAGTGACAAGATTAATTTCAGTAATCAAGCAGCTTAATTTGGACATTTTTTTCCCCTCTTCTCTGTTGCTGATGGAAATTGAGGCAAATCTCATTCTGGAGAGACACTCCTTCCCTGCCTGGTAGCACCACTCTCCAGTACTGAAAATGGTTGTGTAGGGATGGGAGCATGGGGAAGAAAGAAGAAAGGACTAGGAAAGGGTCACAAAGGACAGTATCAGAGAAGGTCTGTGGACTGCTATGACTGATGTTTCTCGAGCATCTTTCCTCTGGAAAGCTCCCAAAGTGTTTTATAGACTGCATCGCAAAGGCTCCAGTCAGCACTGAAATGCAGTCATCTTGGCTGGATTGCAGCAAGTCTTTGAAAGGACATGGAAATTTGACTGTTTAGGAGAGGGCAGGCAGGAGTCTATGATACCATCAAAGGGAAATCATTAGATGAGAACTTGTGAGATGGGGTGGGACTTATCTGAGACACACCTGTGGCTGAAAGGTCTCACTCCTGCAATTAAGAATGAATTAGGCTTCATCCTTCAGTGATGTGGAGCATTGAGGGTCCCTTTCCTCAGCTCAGCTAGAGCTGATACCTCTAGCACAGCCTCCTGTAGTGCTGGGACCTGGCTTTCTTCCATCTGCCCAGCCGCTGCTGCTGCTGCCTCACCTGTCCCAGGGCTGCCCACTGGACCTCGTCAGACATGATGTTACTGAGCTCTGATGTTACAGCAAGCTGAGAACGTTTGTTGGTGAGCACCTAGGGGGCCTCTGCCCATGTTGTCCTTTCCCTGTTGACAGAGGATGGCGGAGTCAGCTGGTGAGAAAGTTGGGGAAAAAAAACAGAAAATGTGATTTGTGGTAAGGCAGGAAGAGCTGGTTCCCTGCTCTGGTCTCATGAGGAAACCCTTCTTTAGTTGCAATTTAGACAGGGGAACAGATTCCCAAGGGATATAGTGAAGCTTAGGACCAGGTAAAGCCCTGGGGGGATGTTTTCTTGAGGGTAGTTTTGTGTTGTCCTAAGGGTGAGATGTGTGTGTGTGGGCAGGCTGGAGAGGACATTCTAATAATAGCTATTTACTCATTTAAATGCCTGTGATCTGAGGAAGCCTGGACAGGCACCCAGTGGCGTGTGACAGAGCCCTCAGCAGCGAGCGGAGAGGGTTTAAGGGAATGACGTCCTTGCCCGAGGCAGTGAGGTTTCAGGTCTGGCAGATTTCCATGCCGGCTCTCCAATCCCCCCGTCCGTCACCGTGATTCTCCGGTGCTGGCACCTCTCTTGCATGTCTCCCTTCTCCCTTTCACTCCCCATGGGGGGCATCTTTAACTTGACTGCAATCCCTGCCATCATCTGGAAATCAATTTTTCTGAGACAATCCATGACGTTCCTGAACCCCCTCCTTTCCCTCTCCTCCTTCCCCTCTCTCTCTCCCTCCCGCTGACTTGTTATTATGTACTGCAGCTGCCCGGAGGATTTTTAAATAGACCCATAATCGCACAGCAGCTCCTCTTGGAAGTTTAAATATAACCTCCTTGTTAATCTCGTGTGTGGCAGCAGCACAGCACCTGGGGAAGGGAGGAATGGACAAGCACTAACCCATGGCTTTACATGAGGGTCGGTAGGGCTCGGGATTTTTTTTTTAGTGAAATTATCAGGAAATTGCCTTGTTTCTTTTAACCAGACTAGCTCTGAGGCTGCTGCAAGGTGCCAAACTGACGATTTTTGCAGCACAAAATTCTTTTCTTAGTTGCCATCCCAGGTACAGCATGAGGGAAGGCTGCCCTGCAGCCACCCTCCCATCTGCCCTGGTTTGGGCCAGTCTCTTGCCTCTGCTCCAGGAAAGCCCCCCTGGGAGGCAGTGGGCAGCTCACACCTTCTCCACCCTTTGCCTTCCTGCAACAGGGTAACAGTTGTGCATGCACCGAAGGAGGTGTTTCAGAGAGATCAATAGGGAGCTAGGCAAAGAATGCAGATTACTTCCCAGATTATTTTGTGGTAACAGGTGGATTTCAATCTCATTTCTAGCTCTCCAAATAACTAATTTACCCCTCAGACTGGACTATGGTTTGCTGAACGTTGTAGTTCGGTGACTCTACAGAAGAGATCACAATTAATAATGGATTTTCCCAAAGGACCTGTTCTAAAAGGGCAAATCTAGTGCTCACTAGGCCATTAAATGTGGTGAGACGCTTTCAAACAATAGCTGTTGCCTCTTGATTTAGGCTAATAGGATCCCTACTCTTCCTGCATCACAAATGCTGCCATCTTCTCATACCAAGAGGTGAGGGATGTGTATGAGGGATCACGTCCTAACTAGTTCTTGGGCTGTTGTTCAAGGGAGGATCTAGCTGGCTGTTCAGGGATGTGGGTTGTTTTTCTTCCAGTCTGCTGAGCTACACACCAAGTATCTCCAGTTTTGTTTCTCTACTTTTTTTCCTCCTTTGTAACAAAAAAAAAAAGGGGGGGGGGACGACACACGATGGCGATGACGACACACATGATGACACTGTCATTTAATTTATTTTGAGCAGTGCTACAGAAAACCAAAGTATTATTATCTGAGTACCCAGAACAAAAAATAGTACTATTGATGCTAAATTATCCATCCATTTTAATAATCCAGCCATAGTAATTGCTAGAGCTGCAGGACTAATTCACAACACATAATTTATTCAATGAATTTAGCTTCCTTTTCTGCTCATGGAATATCAATTGTGTGGATCATAATTTCCTCAAATTTATTTGAATTTCTTCAGTGAACTTCTTGGAAAATATTTACTCTATGGATTGATACAGGCTGCATTACTTAATTATGGTTGGTCAGAGAGATCTATTTGGTATTGTTTCTATTCCCTTGTTGAATGAGCACACAAGCACTTCTGGCTTGAATACTTGCATATGAACATGGAAGATGTACATTTCTGCAAGTTTTTGCACATTACCATACATGAATATGCAGCTAAAACTCCTATACAGGAGCATTGATAGCAAACAAACACAGACAAGCCAGGTCTAAGCAATTTTGCATAAAAAATGTGAATGAATATTTTTAAAGGGCCTAAATCAACAGGACAAAAGTCTAATTTTACAGCGAAGTAACCTGGTCCTCGGAAAATGGCATCTTGAATGGCAATAATGCCATGTTGAATCAGAACCTAATAATTTACCTCTTTGCCTCTTTCTGCTGCTCAGTACAATGATTTCCTGTAGTAATATAGCTCCCAGCTTGGATGTATATTGTATGAAGACTGTTTTCTTTTTTTTTAACTGGCTGTACTCATGTGACACTCACTATTAATGTGCTCATGTCCTGCAATGGGTAGTACTTGTCTGAATGGGAGACCTGATTGTCTTGCTTTCATTAGTTATCCATTTTTAATCTGTCTGACTCACTCCCTCCTCCCACATCAGAAATGAGATGAAGTGTAGTGTGGCTAATCTGAAACTTTCTGAACCGCAGAATTGCAAATGTTTCGAAATGTCTGGCTCTGGTTTGTGGTGTAGGAGTGTGAGGGGATCATGTTCCTGAGGACATTTGTGCACACTTGGGAGTAGTGTGATCAACACAGAGTGGAACAGGGAACAAGCAGGAAGAACTGGACTGTCTTGAGGACTACAGTATAGAAACAGGG
Organism: Scopus umbretta; assembly: GCA_013400535.1. Lineage (NCBI taxonomy): Eukaryota > Metazoa > Chordata > Aves > Pelecaniformes > Scopidae > Scopus > Scopus umbretta. The sequence goes on from VZTL01018245.1 coordinate 46,752, forward strand.
TGAAATGCACCGGTGTGAAGTCCAGGGCCATGCAGATAGACAGGTCTGTAGTGCCTGGTTTGGAGCCACATGGTAGAACCTACACTAGATCTGAAGCACTTGAACAGCAGAAATTGTTTGGAGAGTGCAGCTTTAACATATTTCTGTTTCTTCTGGCTGGTCTGAGTACTTTGCACAGTCTGCTGGCCTGTATGGGAAGATTCTTTGTTACTCCTACTAATTGATCCTAAAAACAATGGGATTATCAGTTAGAAGCAGATGAAAAAGAGAAAAAGTGGGAGTATTATTTACTGATGTGATGACTGAGCCTTCGATATGAGACATCAGCATAAAAGGCAATTATGTTTCTAGGTGCCAGGCAGGATATTCTCTGCCAAGACAGGGAAGTATCAGTATCATTGTAAAAGGCTCTATTGTAATTTCCTCTGTGTACAATTTTGTGTATAATTCCAGTTATCCCAATTAAAGCAAAATGGAGTCAGAAAAGAATCTTGTTGGTAGAGAGAGGCGAGAACATGTTTTACAAGAGGAGACTAAGACAGTGTAGCTTATCTAACCTGCCAAAATGCAGGCTGAGATAATATACAAGCATGCCCCCCATTAGAACAAGAGTGAGGGGAAAATACCCTGGCAGTAGGAAACCTATTCAATGTAAAGAGCAACTGGGTATTAACTGGCCAGGAATGGGCTTCAGCGGAAAGTCATTGGTACAGCGGGGTTCTGTCCCAGCCTCCAAAAAGCACAGGGGAAGTAAGAAACCTAACCACTCTTCAGTGAGAGCATGATAGGTTGCTGAAAGGACTGATATGGAAAGGCTGTCTGAGAGACTGGGGCTGGGACATCCCTTCCAGACTGCTGTTTCTTAATTACATCAAACCCTATGTAGGCACTCTGTTCTTCAGAATTAAAAGGACCTTAATTCAGTTTAGTTCAATTTTCTTCTAAGGGTTGCTTTAATTTGGAAGAACTGTGTCCATTCAAGACTAATGTGATTTAATGAATTCATGCTAAACTCACAACTTTAGTTAATTTGGATTAATTTTCCCAATCGTTCCTCAGCAGACAACCCTTAAGACATGTAGTAGAAATGACCAAGAAATTATGAGCACTTCAGTCCCTCTTGTGATTCAGTTCTAAGCTGGCAAGTGGATTTTCTGACTGCAGAAGGCCTGAAGAAACACCTGCCCATGTCTAACATGCCTCTCCCTGGAGAGGTGCTGAGAAGGGTGTGAGCTCTCAGACCCAGTGCCTCGGCTGTCCTCTTGTGTTTCGCCTCCCTACCGTGGGGACCGAGCAGAGCAGCCAAACAGCCCTGGCTTCTCTTTGTTTAGAAGGAGTATTAGTACTGTCCCACGGGAAGGTGGGCTGTGTGGGACAACCTGTCCTGAATGGTGAAGTTGGCTTTGGTTGCAAGTGGCATTTGGCAGTAGATCCAGGGGAGTGCTGGCTGCTTGGCTGTGTGCTAAGGAGCCACCTGCGCATAGGAAAAAAATATCTTCTTTTAATTCTCTGAACTGCACTCCATTGATTATCATTGCCAGCTTCCAGGAAAGAAAACGTGTTTCTCTGTAATGCTATTCTAAGGGTTTTACAGCTCAGCTGCGATGGGTGGTGTTATTTCTGTTACTGTTACTAGTCGGTGCATCCTTATTTGCCTGTTTCTGGATGGCACGTCACGAGTGGGAAATCTGTGAGCCCTAATCTGTCAGGCTTTGGAAAGTGAGCAAGGGGTCACCGCTGGCAGGCTCTGGCAGCGGCTGGGAGCAGCAGGAGGATTTAGCAGTGCAAAGTGTGGCCGCCACCACCGCACGGAAAGGGACCATGCTGCCGCGGCTTTGCACGTTGCCATGGAAACAAAGCTGGATCCTTAATCGGGATGCTTGTGTATGTGGATGTGAACCCACCGTCTGCTGTCCTTTTGGCCTCACCTCCTGCTGTACCAGTCCCAGCATGGTCATGGCCGCCCCACACCTAGCGGGTGGGAGGGAAGCTGATGCAGAGGAACCCTGTGGGGCTGTGGAGTACAGGAGAATGGTCAAAGGTATGCCTGAGAGAAAAGGTTTAAGATGTTTCCTGGGACCTGGGGAGTGGAGAACAACCTCTGCTGAGGCGGTGGGGGCAAAGGGAGCCTGAGGAGCAGGCAGCAAAGGTAAGTTTCCCATGGCAGATGCAGTAGGAAATACCCCGAGATATTGGGGTGCCCACATACTGCAGGAAGGGAGTGAGTCTCAGGGAGGTCATAGCTGCATGGCATGGTTTATAGATCTTTAGGTAGCACCCAGCAGGCTAGCTCCAGGGGTGGTACAATTGTGTCATCAAAAGTTTAGCTCAGGGACTCTACTGAAACCGCTCTTCAGCTTCAGGGATCCAAATTAATACTTCTGCAAGGTGTTTTTGTGCCTTGTGGGCTTACTAGGTTGTCCAGGTTAGCTCTGGCGTCTCTGATGTGGGGCTGTGGCATTGCACAATCCAGGCAGAGTTTTGAGAGGCCTGGAGATGCAAGGAGGCTGTTGTTGGGAAGTTGAAGCAACCATATAATGTGCTTAAAACAAGCTTATGCAGACATGGGTGAGCAAAGGGATCTCCTCTATCGTATCCCCTCTGCATCAAGTACATCAGCTGAGAAGAAAAATTTGCTAAATGAAAATCTTTTCAGTTGTAATACCTAGCCCATTCAATACCTGGAAGGGAGCACTTCAGGGAAAACCTAGAAGCTGTAGCAAAAGCTCTTGGCATTTCAAGAGGCAGTAATCTCCCTTCTGAGTCCATAAAGACTGTAAGATGCTGTTAAACTCTGAGAAAGTGGTTTGGTGCAAACTGTAGGATGGAAGGTGTTGCCCACTTACAGTCCTGAAAAATCCCCTACCAAGACTCATCAGGAATGGGACAAATTTATGTCTACTCTCCACATCCCAGCAGGGATTAAGAGCAGCCTGCTTAAAGTCCTCCTGTCGCTTCCGTGTGAAGTGCTGTTCATCTTTAGTTTAGACTGTAAACTGTTGGGCAGCATCTTTGTGCACTGTTAAAATGTTGCTGTCAGTGTGTTCAGCAGACTGAGGGCTTCCTTCATCGAAGTCCAAGACACACGATTGACCTTGTGTAAGGAAGTAAACTGCCCTGTTTAGAGGAGCCCTGAGAAGGGTTGAGTCTGAGGCCGGGAGGGTTTGTATGATTAATCTCTGCTGAAATAGACATGCTAGTGCTTATGGAGTGAAGTGAAAATCTTCAGGGGACCCAACAATTTGCTTGTTGCACAGCAATGAAATAGGGGAATTATCAGTGGGCTGTACAAAGTCCCTCACAGCAGACAGTGGAAGGGGAACTCATGGCCCTCTCTGTAAAACAGGGGATTTAGGATCCTCAGCCCTTTATGTATGGATGGAGTACATACATTTTAAAACATACAAATATGTAAAAATATTGCATACTTTTCCTTCCTTGTATACCCTAAAGCTACATTATAGAGAGAGATTCCATGGGAAGGAGGGCCAGTGAGGGATATCTGTAAAGGCTGTGTTTTCCTGCTGATGAATAGAGAGGTGGTGTCGATAGCCTACTGCTGAATGCACAAAGAGCCTGACCACATTCTCACTTCCATCTAGAGAGTATGGTGTGACTTTGAAGGTAGTGGGATCAGCCCTTAGAAATTACTGGGTAACATAACAAGAGCAGCTGGACACCGAATGAGCTGTAGAGCACTGGGTTGATATCTCCCACGCAGTGTGCTTCATTCACCAAGCATGCCTACTCTGCAAGGCTGCTTGCCTTGAAGAGCACTGATGCCAAAATGATGAACATATATGGTTCTTAAGCTCTGTTTCATCTACTCCTAGCACAGAGGAGAATGTCCTCTGAGATGAAGGGTGCACAGCAACTGCTGCAGGCTCCTGCGCAGTGCAGACGGATGCATAGTATAGGAACATACACACCCTGCATCCATTGAGATAATGAAAAGGTCAAACTTCTTGCACTAGCCACCAGACTTGAAGGAAAGGTTTTTCCACTCAATACTTCTCAGAAGGCAGATATTCAGAGGTATTGCATGAAAAGGAGAAAAGGCACCACTTCCTACTACCCAAAAAACCTATCCTGAAACTAGATGACCAGAACGATGGCTTTGTCTCAGCTTCCAGAATTGCTTAGCTGCACCCTGAAATAGACCTTTCTGTGGCTATTCCCTTCCCACAAGTATTGCTTCTTTTGACCTGCTTAAAGGAAAGAGAGTTTTTTTGGGGTTTTTTTGATCTTTTTTTTTTTAACCCAGATCATCTTGGTGTATATTAATTAGACAACTACTTGCCTCCACAAAAGATGAGTCCTGAAGGACTATACTTTGTCAGGAAGAATAAAGTCTGTTAAAACCATGTCTCCAATGCTTTCACCCACAATTTGAAGGCATTCAAGCTCTCTTCCTCTGGTCTGTGGCCAGGGCTGTGTAGTGAAGCAGCCTGTGTAATCCTTGGCTTCTCTCTGAGAGCACTAACTAGAGGCTTAATTAGCTCCGAACTCATGTGTGGTGATGTAGACACTAATCTTCAGTAAGGCTGGACTGTGCCATCACCTCATTTCATAGCGTTCATTGTCAGATGCTAATTCACTTCAGGTGCTGCCAGCCTGAGTTTGAGTGGAACTGGCATGTTGGAGATGAGGCAATTTGCCTATCTTGAGCCATCCTGCATGTGTTTGTGTATATATATATATATACCCACCTGCACACACTGAAGAACCTGGAGGCAGCTGTGTACAGGAAGACAAGAAATAACGGGCCAGAGTCATACAAAATGGAAGAGAAAGACAAAGCATCATACCCAACAGCTCTTCCCTTGCAGGAGGTGTGGTCCTGGACATAGCTTTTTCTTTCCCCTCTCATATTCCTATTTGTTCATCTTTTGTCATGGGCCCGGGCCAGGCAATGTTCAGACTGAATAGCTTGTTTCTCCTCGGCTTGCTGTAGCTCCTGCTGATGCTTCCATCTACTTCCCACTCCCCCGTCGTGCCAGAGTGTGTGGTTAAGAAAGAGGACAGACAACAGGAGATGCAGGAAAACAAGATGCATCGGCTTTGCCTTTGAGTCAGTCAAAGAGCTATTTCTATACCTTACAAGCCTCACCCTGGCTTTTATTCTCTCAGATGCTTTTGTTACTGTTATTATTAATGGCCAGCAGAGGCAAATTCTTTGGTACTCCATCAATCCCATTCTCTGCTGTGCTGATCCTCGACAGAAATCTCAGTGTCTCATGTGCGTGTGTGATCTTGAAAAAGATATGGCAGTTCAGTCCCAGCCTTGGGTTTTGTTTAAAAAAATACAAAGCCTAATATAGATAGAAAAATTTGAATTCAAGTACAAAAAGAGCATCTTATTTATTATGCTGCTGCTTTTAAGTTATGTCAAGGGCATACTGAATATATAGAAAGCACTGCCTATTAATGTGCAGGTAAGTATAGAAAAAACAGTGAATTCAATTATGTGTGCTGCGGCACAAAGTTAAGCTGACTAGAAATGGGCTCGTTGACTTTCATCACCCAAGCAAAAAGAAGTACAAAACTGAAACTCGTAGCACCCTTATTGCAAAGTCGGATGGACTGATTCCCTCTCCCACATCCTCTTCATCAAACCCTGAGGAGTGTAAACATTCATGTGTAGATCATGGAGATGGATATAATGGTCCTTACAGCACCAATCACTGTAGCAACCATGAATGTGAATTGTTTCTGGAACTGTGGGGAGATTGCACACTCTAGCTCTGCAAGTCTCCTATGGTCCACTCTTTTACCAAGAACGACTTCTAATTCACTATAGTTCAGAAATGGCTTTTTCTTGAATAGGAGGTTTGACACAATTTCTGCCTTGGTCTCATAGCAGCAAGGGGTATGGCAAATGGCTGTTAATCATAAGGGCAAAGAAAAGGAACTAAAGAGCTATGATCCCAATACAAAATAATAGGAAGCAATAATTTAGCAGGTGTGGATTTGGCAGAACATCCTGCAAATGTTTGGATGGGCATGTGTGCGTGCAGGGGACTTCATACATTTGTGAGTGGTTTTGTCTGTAAAGCTGCAGGAAACCTCCTATTGAGTTTTTGAGACTTAATAGATGGGAGCTCAAGAAGAACATTTGAGGAGAGAGCTTCTTTTCTTTCTAATATCTATGTAAATAACTCCATGTGCTTTATTGGTCTCAAAGTCTCCACAGTGGGGAAGAGGAGAATCAATAATAATTTAAAACTTTGTGAATCAATTAGATGAGCAAGACAGGCATGACAGCAGCTTCCCGACAGAGGCACTGCTCACTGGTTGATTAGGAAGGAGAGCTGGGTAGAAAGAAGGTAGGTGCTGCCATGCTTTCATCCATCCTGAAGCATGAGAGGTAACTAGCTATGGCCAAAGCCAGCTCTGATGGGGATCAGGCCTTCAGGCGTGACAAATGAGGCTGCACATTGAAATCCTTATTGCTCGTTCCAGCCAAGGACTCTTGTAACACAGTGATACAGTCGCTTTCCAAAGCAGGGGCTAAATCCAGATGCCAGGTCCAGTGGTTCAGGAAACCACCTCTGGTTCTAATCCTCAGGCTTAGAGAGTCCCCAACTAGTTCTGAAACCAGGAGTGTCACCACGGCAGTGCAGGTCAGGATTTGAACTAGTTTGTTCTCCTGACATGGCAGCTCTACTGGACCAGAGCCAGAGTTTCCACACAGTCCTAATGCATGGATGCCTTAGGGCCAGCTGATGATTTCTGTGCTTCCTGTCGCAGACATACGCGTTATGTGCTAATGAGGCAGCTGCTTGCCAGCAGTGTGTCCAAAAAAAGTGGACCAGGTACTGTTTCTTCATTTTATGCCCAGGCTCTTTTATACTACTGTGGCAGCATAAGGAAGGTGGTAAAATCCCTCTTAAAACACACAGCACAGAGCTGCCTTCTTGCCTGGTGCACAGTGACAGTTCGACATTGCTCCTGTCCCAGCCCATGCTGGAGTAAGCTGGGGTGAGTCAGGTTTAGGAGAGCTCAGGGCAGGGAGGAGATGTATTCTGACCAAGCAGCACCTCCTTTCCAAAGTGATAAGATCTGATCTGGAGGGCGCAATGAAGGGTAGCGCAGATCCTTACAGTCTCAGAAGGCTGTGAGTATGAAATGGCTGAATGCTTACACCCAGGCTCAGGAGGAAAAAAGGTGGGATCACTTCTTTCTGACTTTGGGGTCGCCTCACGGCAGGAAGCCAGTGACCTGGGTTAACCAGATAAATCTGGTTGTATCTGTAGGACTGAATCCCCAGGTAAGAGCCATGCATGAACACAGGAAAGCAAAGACAGCAGCACATGTGCTCCACATCTTTCTCTCACACCTCAGAGCAAAACAGCACCAAGGAGCATGGAAACAGTCAGGAACCAGGCCTGGAGAAGGAGGCTTGGGCAGGCAGGATGAGGGAAATCTTGATGTGACTCCTGCCTGCTCCTAGTTAGCTGGCACAAGAGGTCCAGGTGGGTGGTCCGTCAGCCCCCCTCCTCTTCTTGAGCACCTCTGCAAGTCCCAGCAGCCTGCCGGGGGAGGAGTCCTTCTTTGGGGTGAGGGTAGCGATGCCTAGCCCCAGCCTTTGCAGCCCTGATGCCAGCGGGCCGTGCTGTATCCCATGTGGTGCAGCAGGCAGCGATGGGCTGTGGGGAGCAATGTGGGGCTGTCCTCGCTGGCTGCCAACTCCGGCTGTAAGGGGCTTACGGCCATGGCTGCGTTACCTGTGTGGGTTGCCAGGGGAATTTAGCTGCTGAACTGGGACCAAAGTGGTAGGGGCTGGACTTCCCCTCCACCCCCCTTTTTTCTTGTTTTTTTTTTTTTAACTCAGACCATCAATTATGACTCTCTTAGAGAAGAGGCAGCCAGGTATGGGACAGTGGGAAATCTGGAGTCTGTGTAATCTAGTCAGATCTTAGCTCTTGGGTTTGTCCCCTTGCTAGAGAGCTCTCCCATTTTAAGTAGGGTTTTGGAGTTTTTTTTTTTTTACTTTTTTCTTTTAAGTAAGAGCGTTGCCTATTTACTGCTGGGCAAACTGGATGAGGCTGAAGCCTTTTACTGCTCCTTGCCTTAAGGAAGGTGGAGGGAACATCTACACAGGCTTTACCTTCAGCTGCTTGCTCGCTTGCACTCTGAAGCAAGCCAGCTCTGATCCAAAGGGTATGTAAGCTATATCAATGCATTGAAAATGATCTAAACTAGTTAATAAGGCCAGCCTCTAAGAAAAGATTAAGTCCTGGCACAACATTACCTTCAATTGGTTACTTTGCTTTGGCTGTGGGCTGGCCAGCTCAGAGGGAACAGCCAACTTTATTCTGTCCGTAAAGGCTGAGTAGACCTTGGCATCGCCAGGACTGCAGGTGTCATGTCTTAGGATGCAGAGTAACCAACAGCCTTGCATGCAGAAGGTTAATGCTTAAATAAGCAATGCAGAATTTGAGCGAAAGGGGGTATCACTACTTCATTAGACAGAAGGGGAATGGAGGCTCTCGCAGGCACACTCTGACCTGTCCACAGCTGGGCTACAGTGAAAGGAGATCTTCAGCTCCTGAGAGGCTCAGAGGGCATTGGATGCAATGCTGAATTTCCAGGGCTTATCTAAACAGACTCTGTGAATCTTTGGAGGTTCAGCTCATAATAAGGTTTGCTCATAATAAGAGACCAAAGGCATACTTGATGAAATGGAAGAGCAGTTAATTTAGAAATGATAAAAAGAAATAGTATTTCACCCTGGATAGTTGATTTGAGAAATTTATTCAATGACATCTTGCCAAATACTGTGACTGGACTTTTTTAAGAGTGCTGGATAGTTTTATGGCTGCTATTTATTAATATGGCTATACCAACTCCATCCCATTCAGCTTACAGTCAAAATTCAGTCCTTAGCCTGGAGGGTAAGACAGCCAGAAAAGAAGTCCCAGGCAAACACCATGATGTAATTGGATGGATGAGTAATGGGACAGTCTGACTTTCCTCTAACTGATACAGGCTGGCAATGTCAGGATATTAAGCCAACCTAGTGGGTTTGTCTGAGCTGGGACAGGGGAGCTAGGCTTGGGTTGTCTAGATTGCCAGCGTGGACTAACATGGCACCTGATGGGAGGAATCTACCCAGAGTGACCAGTGGTTTAATCCATCTGTGTAAGCTCATCAAACAAGGAAACACACACATATGGAGGTGAAAATGGAAATGCAACAAGCCTGGTGTGAAAATTGTTTATCCTGGCAGCTTGCTAACTGCCATTTCCCCTCTGTGGAAAAGTGCTGGCATCCATATGTGATGCTCTGAGAAGCTCATATGGCATGCCATCATATACTAGCCTGCATTGACCAGTCATCGTATATAAAATTCACAAATGGTGCACCCTCTCCTTAGCCAAACAACTTTTGGGGTTTTTCTCTGAATTGTACATGCCAGACGATGGCCCTGGTGTGTTTGATTCTCTCATGTTTTTTATTAACTGCACGTGGTATGGAGAATTACAGAATCTAGGGTATCTTGTGTTTCCTCTGTTGCAAAATTCTCAGAATGAATGATTTCTGTAGGCCCTTAAATGGAAAGTGGAAATCACTTGGCTGGTTTTGGCCCTTCAGTCATCTTTAATCAGAGACCTTTTAATTGCAGCTCTCAGGAACTCCTTGGTGCTGGAGCACTTAAACAGTTGTCCCTGGGCTAGGTCTCTCTCTGCAGCAGATCTGTTTCCACTGCTACAGAGAGATTAATGTCCAAGCCATGGCTGGGATCTGTGTATATGATGATACTTATGTGTATGGTTAATGTCATTATACATGTGAATCTTGGTACATTTATTACTCTTTATCAGAATAACAAAATTGATCTACACTATCAACTCGAGATTCCCTATTGTGATTATTCTCAGTAGTCACCAGGGATCACGGCTTCCAGAGAAGACCTAGAGAGTCAACAACCATCCTCCTAACTGCCACAGACCTTCTTTCTTGGCCACCTGTATGTCCTGCCTAGCAGGGACCAGAATGACAGCAACACACTGTCCTGTAAGAGATGGTTCTTACAGCCATCCACTGATTTATCATAGTATATCCTGCCTGCCTTTCCGTCAGTGGGGACATTGAACTGCATCTCTCTACCAATTTCTGTAATCACTTTTCTGTAACAGTCATCTCTGAGCTATGTATCCTTCTGTCAAATAAGACCAGTGTATTTGGTAGTTATGAGAACAAGGGAGGGAACTGATAAATGATATGGTTACGTAAACCACATTTCTGCATCCAATGAATTTGAACTTCCCACTGACTGCACATTCCCAGGGCAGCTCTGAGGATTTTCACCAAGGATGATCTAGTCATCAGTGAATCAGAGCACTGGGAAAGGATTGCAGGAGGTCATCTGCTCCATCTGCTATACCAGCCAAAATCAGTAATAACCCAGGGGACCTGTTCCAGTAAGACAGGAAAGTTTTGAAATCCTACTAAATAGTATCAACTAGACAATGAAATATTAAGAAATGACACAGTCCAACATGTTCCAACCTTACTTAGAGTAGGTTTTTCTGTGAATATGTGTATTTGTGGAAATGTGAGCATGTATGTGTGTGAGAGATGCAATTCTAGATGTGAATCCCACCATGGGGACATTGTGCTAGGGCTGTACTGTCATTGTGATCTCGTAGTCCCTACTGTAAGCGCTCAAGGAAAGGACTCGCACAGGATGATGCAGCATGTAATATTAAAAACAGAGTTTTATTGTATTGAGTTGTGGAAAACTAAATAAAAAAATTAAATGTGGGGAGAAAAAACAAACAGGCAGAAGATCCTGACTGCAGGCTAGCCTGAGGCAGTGATGCATTTGTGGTAAGAATAAACAGGAGTAAATGAACACTTAAGCAGCACAGATCCTGATTTCCTGTCAGATCTGTTATAATAAATGGGACTCAGAAATATAGAAAATTTAATTATAAGACTTTGAACTGTTGTGGCATTTTCCATCACAAACAATGAAACTCCCAGTGAATCAGGTATCCCACTAGGACTGTGACAAATAGGTACACTGTGGTGTCTCAATTTTGAAGAAAAAAAATACATAGGTAGGGAAATTAAGGTCTATGTTTTCCCAGAAGTTATTTGGTGCTTGCTCACTCCTTTCTACCTCCACAAAGTGTGTGATATGCAGGGCCGAAGTCTAAACAAGAGGCAGCCCTATGTAATTTGTCTGTAGGTCATAGAGGAATTTTGCAAATCAAGACTGTGCTAAAGACACACAAAAAGCTTTTCTTCTAAGCCAGGAAAATGAGAAGAGGGCTTTGGAAAGTGATAGTGGCCTGAGTTGTTACGATCTTATAGGATCCCTGTTGCAAACCAGAAAGGAAGGGAAGGGCAGACCTCAGTTGTTAAATTACGGCTGCACAGGAAGTTTAATGCAGCAGCAAATGGGGTTAGATATACTGATGTTCTCAAAAGCCTTACAAAAAGGGGCTACTCCTAGAGCAGCACAAATTTTATTTCTCCTGCACCTGTGTGGAGGTAGCTGCCTAGATCATTTTGCAAAAACATGCTTTATTTCTCCAAATCCAAGAAGCAAACACATGCTCTTGACTTGCTCCTCACTCAAATTCCTTGTGCATAACTTGACACACTTGACCCTTGTGGGGTCTGGCACTTGGACTGGAGCTAAAGGAACTTGCCACCAGTAGCAAAAATCTTTTCATGGCCCAGCCACAAGAGCACGGCCCACTGAACCAGATCACATTCAGATAGGCTGCATGGAGGAAACATAACATGCTGATCTCCTCACTCCCCAAGTCAGCAGTTATACTATGGCTTAGTGGAAGGCTCTCTAGTTCTTCAAGATGACTGGCCCACTGCAACCGTTTTTGGGGATCCCACGTTCCTCTGCTTTAGGGGTTTTCTTGAGTCTGCCCCATGCCAAGAAGCAGTTTTGCTCTGGATAGTAAGATGTTGTTTGTAAGGCAGTAATTGCTTTTGCTTGCCTAAGGAATCCAGAGAGGCTGTTAGGAAGAAACTTGTGAGAAAAGCACATCAGGGACCTCTCCTGCCACATCTGAGGTAAATGGTTCATTAAATGGCAGTGATTGGTTTCATTTGGTGCGGCTGCAGGAGGGCTCCTTGGAGAGTCACCTACAGCCTTGCCAAGGGCCTGCATCAAGGGTGTGTGGGTTAGACCTGGCCTTTGTGCAATATCTGCATGGGCCTGTCCTTGAGGGACAGAAGTCACCAGGCAACTTACAATTGGTAGCAATAACACTTGGTCACTTTCTAGACCTTGTGCCACCTTCACAAGCTCTCACCCATCCAGCTAGGAACTCTCCAGCCACCTGTCTCCAAGAGGAGGCTTCACGGTGAGTGCTTTTGCACCTTTACCATGTGCAATCCAGCCTCCTTATCTGAGGGGTTAAACATGAAGGAGGGGGAGGCAATACTTGTCCCATCAGCAGTAAACTCAGAGCAGATTTTCTGTGGGAAGCCATCTGTCAGCTGGGGAGTGGTGCTGTGTCAATTGATCGGCTCCACCTCCAGCTCAGTTCTGCAAACTACAGATCCCTGACCTTGCAGGGTAACAGTGGGGGAGTACTAGGATCTTCGAAGGCATTGAGATTCTGTAATGGAACCTCTACTCTTTCAGCCTAGGTGGGGGACACCCTGCAGCATCTTGTTGTCTCTTGCAGCAGTTAGCTATGGGGAGCCTGGGCTTGCAGGTGAAAGGGCTGTAGGAGAAAGACAAGCTTTTGCCTGTAGCCAGGGGATTGTATTTTACATGGATGATGTGCAATGTAAGGAATTACTTCTGCTTTGAACTCAACCTATCCTTATCCCAAACTTAAATCTGTCTCCCAGTGGCAAAGCTGAACCATGTTTTGGCTGTTCCAAGGTGAAAAAGGGAGGTGGAGAGTGTGAAATTTCTGCAGGAGAAAAATAGGAGCTCCTAATGTTCTGTAAAAGCCTTTGATGTCTGGAGGGGTAAAATATTCCTTTTTGGTTTTAGACTGTAATAAAGCAATAATGATTCTATGGGGTATATGTGCATAGAAAATGGTAAACCCCCCTTAGACCTACCTCCTAATTTAAAACCCTTCACTGCAACACCACAGTGAGGACAACTTCCTGCTCTGTCTGATAGCCGTGTGGTTCTCTATCAGTTCAGCTCCTCTTTTTCCCTGACTTTCCATCAGGTGTGGTCAAAAATAAGGAGAGGAAGGAAATTGTGGGGCTCAGAAATTTTTTTTAGTTTGTTTTTTGTGCCCCAAAAGGCACTCACTGAGATTCCCATCCAGTTCTATCAGCAATTCTCCTGATTTATTATGAGGCACACTTTCTTCTACACTGTTGTTTGTCCTTCCTCCCTCATCTGAGTGCTGAGTGCTGAGTTTGTTAGAGAATGAAGAACATTTGGCTAGTGCAAGTATTGGGGTAATCAAATGCCAAGAGACATCTTGGCAAGTGAAAAGCTGGACTGGCTTGCACCTCCTTAGTCCTCTCATTTTGAATAGAAGTTGCCTCTTCTTGCTGCTTCTATAATAAAAATGAGAGCAGTTGCTCAAGAGCAATTATTATATGCACAGCCAAGTGGTCTGTGCTGTTTGATTTAAGGAGGGGTGCTTATATTTCTTGGTGGAGAGGAATTGTTTAGCTGGGTTATGATGAAGCTATCTATTTGGTGTATTGATTTTTGATGTTCTGATACGCTGTCATTAGTGAGGAGCTCTCAATTTTAACCCCGAGTCTTTGGAGCTGAATTCCCTTCAAGAATTGGGCTGTGCACATGTGGAACGAACTGTAAGCGGGCACTTTAGCTGGAGCATCTGACCCTTTTTGAAATCACAAGGAGGGCAGTACCTCCTGCACATTGCTATCACGGCTAGCAACCCCTGTGTGTGTGTAAGCAGCCTTGAAATACTAGTGGATTTACCATCTCCCATCCCCTATTTATCAGTGAGGAAAGCACCTGGTATTTTTTCAGACAAGACTTCAAGACACTATGTGTCAAATATTCCCATAACTCAATAGCTAGGTCCTTCAGATCTTAGACTTTGCTAGAAACTGGAAATTCACAGTCAATTCAGAGGTTCTTATGCATAAGTTTAGAAAAGCTTTTGTTGAATTTAATATAAAAATAAATACTAGTCATCAGTGTAGCTGTCTTGCCTTTTCATGTTACAGTAAGGCTGAGTCTTTGCACTCTAGCATTCAGTTTGCTACAAGTGGCTTTCGAAGAAAGGCACAGTGCAATGAAGGGTGTTGGAGATGCTTGTTCAGGCTTTCTTCAAACACTGGCAGATGTCGTGACAATAGTTTAGTCTTTCCTCTGGCTTTCCTCATTTTCTCCATAGGATTCAAAGATAAAAAATATCTTTTTATTGGAAGAGTAAATTATTTTCCTGAGCATAGTTCTGGGAGAAGGGGGTGAATTCCAGTGATAGAAAGTATGAGCTGTTTGCCACAGATTGAGAGGCTCAGTTACTGCTCCTTTTTTTTTTTTTTTAAC
>VZTL01018245.1:61260-83812 GCA_013400535.1 Scopus umbretta
TTTTAACTTGTTTCCAATTTGTTGCTACCTTCTTTTCCTTTTTCTTTTTGTATACATTTATTTTTCCAGTGAGCAAAGAGCAGCCCTAAGAGTACTTTCACAAGTGGGTGGTGAGTTATGTGGAGGAAGTGAACAGAGTTTAATCACCAAACCTCATAGGAGAGGCATGTGGATCTAGGAGCAAGGACTAATTCGTATGGGACATGACCCAGATGGAGTTCAGAAAAGAGAAACAGCTTAAGGCTGGGTGCAGGATCACAGCTTTTTTTCCTGGAGTTGCTGAGCTATGGCATATTTTGTCAATAGAGAAAATGGCTATAGGTAATCAAAACCATGACTAAAGAAGGGATGGATGGATGGCTGGGTGGATGGATGATTAACTGGCATCCCTGCTGAAAAACAGCTTTGCCCGCCAGGCTGTAGGAGAGTGAATTTGGTAGAGAGCTGTTCTAAATGTGAATATCTTGAGGTAATGTCTTGAGGCATTTGCACAATGAGTTTCCCCAGGTCTAAAAGTCCTGAATATCTCCTTTTGGATCTCTGGTTGCTATTCTGGAGTATTTAAAGGAGGCGGGGCTGCTATCTCATTCCTGAAAGTGATGATTTGATTTGGAGAACTTTCTTATTGTAATTGGAATCTCTGCAGAGAGATATAATTTAATTCTGCCTTTTTTTTTTGTTTGTTTGCGATCTAATCCTACTCTACAGAAGTCAGTGGGAGTTTGCAGTTGATTTTAAAAAACAGAAGATCAATCCACAAGAGCATATTGGCAAATGCTTTGTCCATTCCTTTCCATCATGAACTGGGCAAAAGCAGGCATTTGGATTTTACTGGATGTATCACAAATTGAAAGCCTGGTATCTTGTGAAATCCTAGGGAAAAAAAGGCTTACACTATGCCATTGGAGAGCTGAGATCTGTACAAAACTCCCTTGGAGTCTTGGAGGTTATAAAATGGTACAAATTCTGATTCTTGCAAAGATTAATGTAGTGTGGTAGGAGGATATGAAAGCAATACAAAGAGAAATACGGAGCTGACATTTCTCTAAAACATGGTCTAAACAAAACCCATGATAGTTTAGAATTGTATTTTTTCCATTTTAGTATGTTTTATGTTGTGCTGAGACTGAGCCTTCACAGTTGTAGCACTCTGTGCTACTGCTTGCTTTGAGAGGAGCTTGCAGTGGAGGTTCTCAGAGCTATTAGTGTCCAATGGTTTTGCCTACTCTAGTTGTACTTCAGTCTGGACACTCAAACTAGAGTGACTGTCCCAAACTAAATCAGTATCAAAGCTGCTGTGCATCCTGTTTATACTACATATAAGGTTATGATAATCCTGGGATTAAAGCTCTTAATTTCTGCAGCCATGGAATATTTTGTACATATTCTGTTTTTGTGTCCTCACTTGTGTACCACTTGTTCCCTGTCTGCTAGAATCATGCCTAACATTTGAAACCTTTAAGTAATTTCAGCAACCTGCCTTTAAAAATGAAGTAAGGACAGCTGGTCATAAAAAGGCTTTTACTTCCTTCTCACTTGCTTCACTTAAATTTTAAATTTTTAAAAGTTAAAAATCCTTTAAGCTCTGGACAAGACATGAAGTGTAAGATTCTGACTGTGTGCCTCCCCCTCCATACTCAATGAGTTGACTAGGAATGCTGTTTAATTCCTTTGACCTATTCTTGTTTTCTTTTTCTCTCTCTTCCTCTCTTTGACTTCCTATTCTAGGATGAGTCATCCATGTTCTTCCAGTTTGGCCCATCAATAGAACAGCAAGCCTCTGTTATGCTCAACATCATGGAAGAATATGACTGGTACATCTTCTCCATTGTCACTACTTACTTCCCTGGTTACCAGGACTTTGTGAACAAGATCCGCAGTACCATTGAGCACAGCTTTGTGGGTTGGGAACTGGAGGAGGTCCTCCTGTTGGACATGTCCCTGGATGATGGGGACTCAAAGATCCAGAACCAGCTCAAGAAGCTCCAAAGCCCTGTTATCCTCCTCTACTGCACAAAGGAAGAAGCCACCTACATTTTTGAGGTGGCCAACTCTGTGGGTCTGACAGGCTATGGTTACACATGGATTGTGCCCAGCCTGGTGGCAGGGGATACAGACACAGTGCCATCCGAGTTCCCCACCGGGCTCATCTCTGTCTCATATGATGAATGGGACTACGGTCTTCCTGCCAGAGTGAGGGATGGAATAGCCATAATCACCACGGCTGCTTCTGATATGCTGTCTGAACACAGCTTCATCCCTGAGCCCAAGAGCAGCTGTTATAACACCCAGGAGAAAAGGATTTACCAGTCCAACATGCTCAACAGGTAAGGGAAGGGGCTGGCCTAACCTTACAAAAGAGGGGTCAGAGAGGACCTTTGAGACCAGAATAATTCTACTAGGGCACATGGTGCTTCGGGGCAGCAGGAAGCATTGGCCAGAACCTGGGCAAGGGGAGCCATGCTGATGGCAAGACCGTGTTGCTGTGCATCATGAATGTCAGTACTGTTACCCCCTTAGAAAGACACCATACAACACAGGGGGCAAGCCAGCATGAAGAAGAGAAAAAAAGAAGGCATAGTGCAAAAATTTGAGTGTGCCCCTTGATGCACAAAATTTTGCTTTTATAACAGTGCTGAATGTCTTGGAGTGTCTTTGCATGAATGGGTGTGTAACTCTCAGGTGGGTTCTTGCTGCAAGCAGTGAGGATGTTTGTATGGCAATCTAGAAGGTGCCAGGTTCTGTTGCAGGCACCAGCAGTATGTGAATGGGTGTCCTTTATAGGTGATGGTTGTGTAACCCACCTGGAATAGTTTCATGGCACCTGTAGTCTGAGGACCAAATGTCCTTCTGCTGGCCATTAGCCCTAAATTACAGGAGAGAAGAATGTGCAGAAAGATCTGAAGAACTAGAGCTGCAAAAATAGTCAGTCAACAACTCTGCTCAGCTCGTGCTTTATACTGGAAGCCTTTAAACCCCTTGGGTGTCTTAAGGATCCAGTTTACCTCAAAGAGGAGGACTTGTGTTATCACCCTGCTCATTGGCACCTTGTTGGCTGTTGTCTTCCAGGTGTTTTGGGTCCCGTTCTCTCTTGTACACCTTATGCAGAGAGCCTTGGCACCTCCATTAGAACAGCAAATTTTTCTAGAGGGAAAAGGGCATTTAACAATAGGGAAAACCTATTTGAATGAACATGTTCTTTTGATTCAGATTTTCTTAAGAAACAGTGCTAAAATGCCTGTTTAAGGTCATAGAGGAAGCCTGTGGTGGAACAACCTCTAGAACAGCACTCTGATTACTAGATATTCCTTTTTGTCCCAGCTGGAGTTTAAGTGTGTCGCTAAGCAACCCAGATAATCAGACATGGGAAGAGCTGGGGGAGGTGGTGTCTGCAATTAGCCAGATGCCCCCTGACCTGCTCAGCTGTCATTCTCCAATATTTTACATATAAAATCCTTGGGCAGGTTGGTCCCTTTGTGGTAGGACAAGGGGAATCCAGTAGCCATGAGGAGAGGTGGCCACACAGAGCTCAGCATCTTTGTTCATTTGTCATGATGAATCATGGAACTGTAAATGTGATGGATTGGTTTGCATGATATGACCCCTCACTGTCAACTGTACTAGGCAGATAGGGGGACTGGTGAACAAGAAAGCATATTTTGCTTTGCCTGAAAATTTGGGACTGAAAGAAAAGTCTATTCTTTGACTCATTATATTATCCATAATGCTACCTGCTATTTGTTCTTTGTCTCTATGATCCATTGGCATATTACCAGGTCTTACTGTCTTTACTTCCCCTTTCCCATACTGGCTTTTTGCTGTATGCAAGCCTTGGAACCACCAAAGGTGCACAAAGCATTTATCAGTTTCTTTCCCAGCTAGGCTTAGGGGTAAGGGGTGTTTTCTGCTGCTCTTTTGAGTCAACCCTGGAATGATTAAGCAGTGAAAAGATATTTAATATATACAAAGTTATCAGAAGTTGCATCAAGGCAGGCTGTTCTACCTTTCCAAATGAATAGGGATTTTTGGGGGGAGCTGTATTGTGTCCTTTCAGCAGTTATCTAGAAAACAAAACATTGTCCCTTGCTATGTGATGCAGTTCTCTGCAGAGATCTTCTGCTAATTAGATCTATTGACACTGTATTAGCCTGTGCATAACGTCATACCCATACGGCTATGCTGCTTAAAGGACCCAATGTAATCTCTTTGCACAGTACTTCTTTGCATTGTATAGAAGTCGCCAGCTCAGGGATTCTTGAGTTTCTAGTTATGACAGTTCTGTTGTGCAGTGTAGACATGCCCTGAAGCCTAGGCACCCCACATGAAAGCAGTTCTTGCCACTTTTGAAGACAATAGCTTTTTTCTCACCTTCATGGCCCAAGTTATGCTGTTCCTTCTCCCTTGTATGCTTTGGGTACAACATTCACAGGAATGACTGCAGATACATGTAGATATACCCAGCTTAGTTTGGGTACCGACATCAGTCCTGATGAGAAGCAGAGTCAATTAGTCCATGCCAAGCTCTGTTCTGCCACTGCCTAGATTGCTGCAGGCACCTGAGCTAGCTCAGAAGTAATTACACTGTGTTGCAGTTCCTTTTATGACCATAGTGCAAATATTCACTTTGCCTTGCACAGTGCTGGCCTGTGCTCTGCCAGTCTGGGGTTCTGACCCTCCCACATGTTTCCACCCTGTCTGTACTTCTGAGTGAGGTGGTTAGAAAGTGTGACTTCAGTGAGTTGGGTGCTTTGTTTTCTGTTTAAGTGAAATTACTTCTGGGCACCTTTTGATGTATAAAAGCTAGTGGTGTCTGAAATAAGCCATTACTTTTACGAATCCAAAGGTTCAATAGAAATGTGATACTTCAAGCTCAGCCTCACAGCCTGGAGTCTGGGCAGGAGGAAAGGCAGAGGAGAGGGAGAAAAAGTGGAAGGAAGCAGATGTGAAGATATGAGTTCACCTCACTGAACCGAAACCCACAGAGATTAATGGCTCTAATTTGTGTTCATACCTTCAAGTTCTGTTGAACTCACTGGAATTTACTATGTGCTAAGCTTTAAACTTCTCCTGATATACTTTGTCTATCTGAGGTCTTTAAATCTCTCCTGAAATACTTCGTCTATCTGGGGTATTACAGATTCTACATACCTGGCTGCTTCACACCTTCCCTAACCCCTTCCACCTTCTAAGATCCCACAGCACTTTTGCATTGTGCACAGGGGCAGCAGTAATAATGTCTGGGACACAGTCTGGCTTTTTTTGGACTGGACTGAAGCTTCTGGAAGACTAATTTTAGTCCTGCCCCGGACCTGGCAATACTATATTCAGCCATCTGCAACTTACAGTTCCCCCTCCGCATGCCTACACAGAATAGAGAAATGTATGTATGTGGGCTTGTGTCTGGGGAGACTGCAAAGTGTATGTGACCTCAGATAATACATCACCATGTAGCTGGTGTTTCATAAACTCTTGAAGCTAATCCAAAGTGGTCCAATTTGCTTCAAATCCATAGCTGGGAGGCAGTGCGATAAAGGCATTTTCCCATTTTATTCTTTGGAGAGTGACACATCCAACTAAAAAAAATGTGTAATTTAGTTCAGCTGGGGCACGTTATACACTAAGACTGTGAATTAGTCATTTCCCAAGATCTGCCTTTGAACTCTGACCATTTCTTACTTTTTTTTTTCTTTCTGAAAGTGCAGTAGTTCTGAATGCAGCTAAAATCAAATGGTCTTGCTCAATGTGGTCTCAGTTGGTGGTTGATCTGGGTGTATAATGGAATAAGGAGGAAATGAACTGAATGTTGCTCAGATTTAGAAAGAAAGCTCAGTTTCTCCATGTCTTTCCCACTTCTTACGTTGACACTCTTGTTTGTTTTTGCAAGTGCTTGTGCAAACAGTTTTGTTTGAAGTATGGCTGCAAGCACAAAAAGAAACAAGATGGACTGTTATCTAAATGCCATTTCTTGCCGATATAGGTGTTTGGTCTGCATCTTCTCGTATTAATAATGGTCTCATAGCAACTGTTTCTTGTCTGTCTTGAAACTGATTCTCCCTTGTGTTAGGCTGGAACTGCAGAAGCATGATCACAACCATTGAACATTGCAGATTTTGTCCCAGAAATGAGCCCTCTGGTGAGATAACTCCACCAACTAGTAGAAAAATGATACATTAAGAAAAGTTTGTTCTAGAAGAATTGTTAGTTTTCTTTTTGAATGATTCTTGATGAAGTTTTCCTTTACTGAGGGATTTATCTCAATTTGTGCTGGTAATAGGCTTAGGCAATCATTTGAAGTCCAAATATCCAAATGCTGGTTTCCAGTTCAATTACACTCTTCAATTCTTTGTTTTGTTTGCAATAATTACCTGTTCATTTATTCCTTCGTTGTCCCAGAAGGAAACCTGTTTGGAAAATTCCAGTCTACCAAGTTTATAGTTATCTCATTGGCTGGTCTTCTCCTGGCATCCAGCAAACCACTGTGCTCTCTGCTCCCCTCTACTGAATGAGAAAATTACAGAGTTTGGGAAGGAGTTTCTAACGGGTTTTCCTCTGGAGAGATGCTCAGATGTGGAGTTCTTCCCTCTTGGCCCTTCCAAGGGGAGTTGCTAACCTTCTAAGCATTCTGCAAAGCTCATCTATTCTTTCTTCGCCATGGCTGCTGAAGAGTGAGTGGGCAGAGGTGGATATGTTTATAGGCAGCCTTCTGCTTATTTCGTTAGTTTAATTGATGGGACAGATTTCCTTGAGCTCATGATTGGTGCTTCTCATTACATTTTAGAAATGGGAAGGAATAGCTAAATGACAGGAGCATTCTTGGGAGTGGAATTCAGGGATGAGTCATGAGAAAAGAACATGATTTCTGGCACATATTTGAGGAATAGAAGCTCAGCCATTTTGTATGGATATTCACAGTCATTGGGCTACATAAGCTGTGTTTTTATTATAGCCTTCAATGAGACCTGGGTTCTTCCTACTGGTTGTCATGGCTGCTTGTGAATGCTGGGCCATAACTACTAGTTTGTTGTTGTAGGGTTACTAATGACTTCTCCACTGATTGGCTTTAATAGTCTCTCATTTAACACCAGGCTGCACACACCAGATTTCATTTTAATAAAAAGTGCAGTGAAGCATTTGCTTTGGAATGAAAATACAAATGTGGAATTATACTGCCTTTGCAAAGAAATACATTAAGAGGGGAACAAAGGTAGGTTCAATTCTGCACCTCAGATTCCTCAAATGTGAAAACAGCTGGCAAGCTAGCTTGGTGCATTGTTTGGATATGATACCTCCACTTTGGGGGAAATACTTTCATCTGGAGTTTTCCATGCCAATCAGTTAAGAAATGCAAAAGAGCCCTTGATGAATGGTTGGAGACTATTTTCCCTGGAACACCCAGGGCAAGCTCTGTTCTCACATGGCCACATTCCCCAGTGGAAACTAGGAATTGCTGGGGCTTAAACAGCTGAACAGTGAGTCAGTGAGCAGAGGAAGTATGTGCAAGTAGGACTGTACAAATATATTGCTTCCCTGGAGACTCAAAACCATAGGGACTATATGTATCCCTGGAAAGGTGCAGTGCCCCTTCAGAGTGCTGTGCCACCCTGATACCTGGGAGCAGCACCATACCCATAGTATCCTGGACCTGCTTTCCCCAGGTCAGTGCCAAGGACAGTGCCCAGGCAGCACCTTCCCTTGTTTCCCAGACCTCTCCCAACCCACCCTCCTGCCCTTTCCTCTCCAGTCATGGCAGCTATCACCTACCATGTCGGACACAGGGATCATCATGTGTCATTTGCAGGTACTGCCATGCAGCCACTCTGTGTTGTCTCCCAGCTGAGTGAGGCACACACCTTCACACAGCACAGCAAGGGAGTTGAGAGCACGAATGGAGAAAGGACCATCTGAGTCACCCTTTCTCCATTTGAAGGACTGTAGAGTTAACTTCGTGCTAAGAGACAGGAGCACTGGCCAGCACTGGGGTCTCACTAGTTTTGGTGGGGCCGCATCTACCTGCTTGGCAGCTAGCTGGGAAGCCCTGCTCCAGCTCTTAAACCCAGCACTGCTGCAGTGGTGGGAAGCACAGTGCTGGGACTTCCTTCTTAACTCTGGGGAGGAGGGGAGAGAAGGTATAAATGGCATGTTCCCATGGATGCAGAAATTGCCCTTTTCAGAAACATGGAGGGTGAGGGAGCAATATGTAACTTTTGACCTTTTGGTGCCTTTAAGCTGGTGTCTTGTTAGCAGCTCGTTATGTTCCTGCTGGTTGGTGTGTCCGGCTGCCATCAGGCTAGTGCTAGCTGGCAGCACGTGGCATGAGCACTACTGACGGATTAGAGATCTCTGCTGCTGAAATCTGCTTGCTCCTGTCACTGCTCCCGCACAGCTGGAGGCCAGCACTGGCCCATGCCTCCTGCCTCTGTTGGGGTCTCTCTGCCTTCCCGTGTCCCTTGCTGTACATCACCTCACTCTGCTGCTTGCATACTGCCATTGCTTTCTTGTTTTTCCCTTCCCCGCCTTGTGTTTCCTGTAGCAATTCATTTGCCTTGCGTGCCTGGCTCCCTGTTGTGGTCATTCAGCGCTGGTGAAAAGGCGCTGGGTTTGTTACCCTAGGGTCATTACCCTGGGGCTACCAAGTTAGTCACACAGCCTGCCCAGGAGGTAAGCAATGGGTGGGGGCATTTATCCATGTGCCACCAAATCTCGGGAGCAGTGTTGGCTTCCTCTCACTCCCTTTTTTCTGTCCCCTGAAGAGGGATGCCAAGGGCAGCTTCGTAATGTGCTCTTCACCAAAACTTCCCCGAGATGGGTGGGCTGCTAAGGGTGCCTGATGCAGAAGGGCATAGTCTCTGCCTTGCTTTGCCCAGCCCTTAAGCAGTGCTGCTTGGGCAGTGGGAGGCAAGGCTGTCTTGCAGGGGAAGGTCTAACATCAAACCAACTTGGCACGCCGTTAGGATACTGCAGACCCCTGGCTTCTCAAAGGGAATATATGATGGGGAGACAGCAAAAATGTTTGTTCCTCAGCAGGCACCACAGGATGCCTTGGTCCTTCAGAGCAGGGCTTTGAGGGGAGAGGAGGCACTTGTTCTGTGTGGACAGCTGGATTTTTCATCCTCTTTGCAATTAAAATAGGATGGGAGGGTTCAAGTGAAGTGAAGGGTTTTTGGCAAGGGTTATCTTTTGATTAGAGGACAGACCCTTTCATAAAGGCCTCCAAAATCCACCAGCTGGGAATGAATTTTGGTATGCGCCATAAGTTTCCAGATGGGAAAATGTCCATGTTCTGCTTCCAGCCCTCTGAGACATCTCCTGCTCCACAGCCAAGTCCAATTAGTGCTAATACTGTGGCAACTTCACTTGCTGGTGACAATATGCTTTAACTTGTGCATTCAGGCTCTCTCTGCTCTTCATGAAAAGCGAATCAAAATCCCTCCTCTGTAGTGGAGCTGAAGGAAGCAGTGCAAAACTGCAAACCCAGCTCTGGCTACGGTTTAGTGTCAGCTACAGCGGCATCTTCCCCCATCACAAAATGCAGTTGGGGTCCTATGGGTTTTAAAGTGCCCCAGGGAATTTGAAAACCTGCTTTAGCAGATCAGCAGAGGGAAGGTGAGAAATAGCCTCTTTCCTTCAGGGACTGGCTTGATAGGGCTGTGGATATTTTCTGACTTGCACACCTGCAAATCGATGGTTAGCCATATGTGGTTTCATCACTAGAGCCTGTAAGGAACACGTGAATTTTTCTTTCTTTCTGATAGATACATGTTTGGTTTTATTTCCCACCCCCCTCCCCTCAGACTTAATGTTCTTACTATCTTTCAAGTTTTTAAAAATAGGAACTGCCGCGTTGCTATGGCTCCCTGTGCAACTCTGGAGCAGATTTCTCCTCTTCTCTTTGATGCAATTTGGGTTTGCGGTAGGGTACAAGACACCAGCCCAGCTCGCCGCCTAGTGGCTCCCTCCCCGGTGGTGGGGGACAACAAGGGACGGGACACTGTGACAGAGTTCACTGTGGACAGAAATTCATGAATAAAAGTGGAAAAAAAAGAATATCAGATGGCCTTTCTTGCCAGAGAGTTGAGGCATTAACCCTGGCACGTCTGGGATGAGATTTGTTACATTCCGCAGTCTTAACTCCATTCCTGCAGTTTAAATTTCAATGGGATATTCTTTTCCTCTTTCTGTCCTACACCCTTGTGTGATGGAGCTGAGCCTTGTCAAACAGCTGGTCTGTTCCCCTCCAGAGGCACCTGCTCTTCAGTGGTCTTTGCCATATATGCTTTGTCTGAGAAGTTGTGCGCATTTCAAGCTAAGCTTGCAGTTAAGTGCTTTGCTGAATTAAGGCTTAGAGCACTCCTGACTCGATACTGATCATGAAATTCCTCTCAAAACCATTGCTTTAAGCGTGTACTCAACTCTTGCATGCAAATTTGGGGAAAATATGGATCTGTGTGTCTGTGGGGCAGCTGAATACTTATCTCAAAGGGACCAAACTGAACTGTGGCTTTGAACACCTGTTACCTGTGCAGAATCCAGACCTCCCTCTGCAGCTCACAGACCTCACCATTGGCCTGTTTTCAAGTAGCTATAATTTTTAAAGCACGTTTTGTTTCATGTTGCAAATTTTATTTTCATTCTCAGTCCAAAGGTGAACATTTTGGAAAAATCTGAGCAAAAACCCCTGTTCATCCAATTTTGAGTTATAAGAGTGTGAAATGAACGCATTTGTTCTGCTTTCAAATAATTATCCAGCAGTGGGGTTTCTGCTGGTATGGACAAATATCTCAAAGCTAGCTTCACTTCAAACTTTAAAAATTGGTTTGCAGTGTTAGACAAGGGATTTGTGCTTTGTTAAGGTTAGAAAATTTGATTTTGAATTAAATGTGAAAACTTGAAGGTGGTGTATGTTACCCTAGCATCATTTTTTTTGTACTGTACATTCACTGGGCACTATATTTCTTGAAGTATTTGAATGAAAGATATCTAGAAATGTGGTATTTAAAATGCTTAATGTGAGTGAAATAGTAACAAAGAAAATAGAATGGCAGAGACCTATCAGCTTGTCTAGTCCACTACCTGCTCTATCATTCCCGCAGCATGTTCTCTCCTGATTTAAGTAATGAAAATGTCCCTACTCAAGCCTGCAAGCATCTTAATATAAAATAAATATTAAAATCTAACCATAGTACCCTTGAAATGATCAATCAGACTGAATGCTGCCAGCCGTCTTCTTACGAAGAAAACTCTTTTCCACTCCTGTGGAGAGATTTCTGAGCTTGCTATATCACACTGAACAGGTCTCCACACCTGTCTTGACTGAGTAAAGATTGTAAGGTGATTAGAGCTCTCCTCTGCAGTAACGCTCCATGAAAAATGCTTGAAAAACAGATTTTGTGAACTTAGGATTGGCCTTTGTTGAGGGTCTGGTGAGATGGCAGCTAATCAGATGAAGAGTTCACCCACTCACGGTGTGGCCAGGGAGGAAGAGAATTGCACACTGGACTGAAAACCTGTGAATCTGTGGCCTGACAGTGGTTAAAAATGCACAAATGCTGACTCAATGCTGACTTTTTTTCCGGTTTTTGAAGCTGTATTAAAACAAGATGGAAATGAGTTTTCAGTGTCTTGCCCAGCGTTCTTCACTGTATTATTAGTGTCACAAATGAAATCATTTTTCAGCAAGATGGCTACCTCCAGTAGCAGTGTCAGCATCTTACATTTATTTATGACAGGCTGTAGTATCTTTTATCTGCAATTCCAAAGCACTTTACAAAGTAAAAAAGGATGGCTTAATTCACCGCTAAAATTCAGCCATCTCTGGGGTGAAATAGAGCAACTGTTTAACAGCACATAGTATGAAGCAGAGATGAATACCGCACCTCACTGGAGCTACACGAGGAACTTCAGCTGGCAGAATGAAATTGCTAGAGGTGGATTTTCGCCAAGACATTGGACTGTTTAATAAGCACAAGGGATTAGCAGCAGTGCCACACATGCCTCTTGTGTGCCTGTGTGAAGCAGGCAGCCAGCAGTTCCAGAAGTGGTTTCAGGAAGGAGGTTGGCAGCTTTTCCAGTGTGCAGACTTCACCAGCAGATGATATCTGGTTTGAGAGACCTCTTTCATCAGAAGACCATGACATGTTTTGGGCAGATGTACCTTGACTGTACTGATTATCTGATTTCCCCTGGAAACTGAGCCCTGGGCAAAGGGAGGCGTCCAACAAGGCCGCTGTGTGCCTGCTGCTGGATACAGACAAGTGATAACCAGAACTGGATGGGGAGCAAAAGGGTTGACTGCCATGAAACTCTGGGAGCTTGCAGTCACATAGGTAATAGATGCCATAAATAAAAGATGGTTGCCCCAAATGGATGCTTTTCATTGCTTTCTTCCCCTTTAAAATAATGTATCACTGGCAGATGAAGCCCTGTGAGTGACACGAGGTACCTCAAACACAGACTGCTACAAGAAATGCTTTCCACCCTCTTCTCAAAGATGCTGACGCTGCCCTTCTGTGTCTGAGTGGTGACGTGTGGCATGGTGAGAGCTTAGAAGAGCTGGTGCTTAAGCCATGACGAAATGCTCTCCAGCATCACCAAGGGACTGTGAAGACTTTGAGGTGCAAAGTACAGACACTTACAGCCTCTGAATAAATCTGAACATCTAGCAACTGCTCTTCAGTATGCCTAGTATGTATTTGTGTCAAATAGCTGTTCTGGGGGGGAGTGTGGGATGCTGGACTTCCAGCATTTGACTTGCCCAGATCTATGAGTTGCAGCTGGACTGATCTTTTAAAGTTCTGCATGTTCTGCTGCCGTCATCTCAGTTTCCTTTTCCTTCTCTTTCCTTGCAGGCATGCAGTTGAGGTACTGGGGGAGCTCTACTTGCAGATCTATTTTGGTTTTAAAGTAGCTGTGGAGGAAGAGGAGGTCCTGCTTTTTGCCAGTGTGAGACTACTGGTCAGATGAAAGAAGTGCCTTGGAGATGGTGACAATTCACAGTTTCTCTGGTGGCAGTGGAAAGTTAGTTCTGGGAAAGACCCCAGTTTGACTGGCTAGGGTGAGAAGTTTACTTAATTTACTGATTTGTATTTTTTTTCTCCAAGCAATTTTTCAAGGAAAGCTCAAGTTTGAACTGATGAAGGCACCAGCTTAGCAATGCTGTGAAATTGATTTGGGATAGTTTATTATCGTTCCATGAAATTGCTTAACAAGAAAGTTTGGCAGAGCAAGAGAGCCAAATGAGAAGAGCATGGCACCCCCAACAGTAGAGTGGCACTGGAAGTACCATGTGAGCCAGTATGGAGGGTATGTAGTCATTCAGGGGTAGGATTAGCCACAAGGGAGTGGAAAGCTGCTCAGGTGAGAGGCATCCACCACCTTCCATTATGGATCAGGCTGGTTTGTGCTGTTGCTGGTTGCCTCCCTTTTTTCTACCCACTTCTGGATCCTCACAAAACCTGGAGAAGGGATCCTATGTCTTGGTGCTCAGCTGCGGCAGCTCTGAAACCTTTGTTGCAGCCATTAGTCGGCAGCGTGGAAACAGATCCCTGGAGAAAGGCACTGACAGAAAGGCAGCGAAGGAGTGTGGGGATGCGGTGCAGAAGGAGGAGCACTTGGGGAAATAAAAAGCACCACTGGGCTTGGTTTTATGGTACTCTCTGTGAAAGGCATGCAGGCTATTGCTGCGCTCGGCACACAGCCGATTACCCAAGTGGGAGGGCTGTGGGTGGCACTGGCCTTTATTCCTCCGTGTGGTTTGTAGCTTACCTTTTCAGTTGCTGCAGGTCAAAGCAGCAGCAGTGAAAGCTGGAGAGCAGCACAGATGCTGTGACCTTGGCTGTGGCCATTCTGCTGAAGCCAGGCAGTGGGGACTCCTACACCAGTGAATTCCCACAGCCTTCTGTTGTCACCTGAGAAGTCAAGGGAAAGCAGCTGTATAAATTTGTCATATTTGTGACAGGTGCTCAGTTCTTTCTAAGCTTCAGAAACGAAAGCTGTGTGGTAGCACATAGGGGTCTCATTTGGAGATGGCTGAGTGAGAAACAGTCCTCGGTCCTTCTCCCCTCACCATTAAAGAAGAAAGGCGATGTGGGGCCGATCAAGGAGACAAACACTGTTGTGCCTGTGGCTATTTACTTAATTGTTACACCTCCAGGAGTGTGCTGCAGTTGATCATGAGTCCTCAGCATTCAGGGTGTTGGGGGTGCTCTCAGTATAGCAGTGCTCTGGTGAGGTTCCAAGGAGCCAGTTTGGTACCACCAGGAAGCTGTGGAGCAAGTTCTTCTGAGGTGGCACATGCTGGTGGGATTGTGAAAGATGGCGATAAACTGAGGGAGGTCTGTTTTCCAGGAACAGCTCACACCTTTACTGATGTAGACCTATGCCAAAAAGGTTGTTTTCCTAGTCAACTCCTTATGTCTCTTGGTTGTGCAATGTTTGCTGTGTATTTCACCGTGCTGTTTCTTTATGTTCCTTCTTCAGGCCAGCAATCCTTTTTTTGTCCTCTTGTCTTGTTAGCAGGTATGGGAGTGGTGGTGGGCTTGTTCTGGCCAGTGGGTGCAAGAGCAAATTTAGAATGTATTCTGCACTATTCAGAATATGTTCTTCTGTAGTGCATCTAACCAAGGATGTAAATGGTGGGTAGTCAAGTAGAGGAACAGATGATTGAACAAGTACTTAGATGTCTGAACTAACAATTTTTTTACTTCCTTCTCAGCCCACTGATCCTAATGGGTTTCCTGCTGTTTGCCTGAGGGAGCACTGAGAAGGGTTGGGAGTGGGGCTCCTGTGAGCTTGCCAGATCAACAGTAGTCTTCGCTAATTGACATGTTCTCCATTTTCAATGTAATTTTGGGACATGCAGGAGTACATTGTGGAAGGAGAGAATAGGAGGGTTGCAGGGGAGGCAATAACCCATAGGCAAAGCCCTAAGATTGCACTGACGTATCCATGCCTCCATGCTCATGGTGATTTGAAAACAGTCAGGGATGAACCCACTGCTCTTGTTACCAGTCATGTCCCCTTTGTGTGTGTCTATGTCCTTCCCTTGCTCCTGTCCTCTGTCTTTCTCATCCTTCCCTCAACAGGTGATTCTTTTCTATAGAAATATTAAATCTTGGTTTAAAACAGAAGAACCACCCCATTTTCCCCACCCCCCTTTCTTTCCTCTCTTTCATCTTTTCTTCCCATGGAAGTGTTTGAAGTAGCACAAATTCCTGAGAAAGGCGTTTTTTTCTCCCTTTGTGCTTTGGCTCTGTGTCCCTTCTTCATTATATCTTCCCTTTGTTATTTTGTTCTGCCTGCCTCCTCTCTTTGCTTTCTCCCCATCTCTCAACCCTTCTTCAAGACTCTTTCTTCATTAATATGTTAATTTCTAGCCCAGGAATTCTTCTTGCGGCTCACTGTTCACCAGGGAGAGACAGAATAGAGAGCCAGGAGAGAGGGAGGAAGGGAGAGAGGGAATAAGAAAAAGGAGGAGGACAGTAATTTACAACAGAACAGGACAAAGGATGTCAGTGAAGGAGGAATCTTGCACTGACTGGTGTCATCATGCCAGGGAGAAGAGGATTATCCATGTTTTGGACTGAGTTGGTCTTTTTGTATTGTTTTGATCTTTTTAACTTATGAAACATTCTTGGAAAAAAAAGTTCAAAATTAAAAAAGCCCTAAAGTATTTTTTTTTTTTTAAGTAGTTCCTTTTTTGGCAATTTCCAAGTTATTTTTCCCTGTGCATAGAATCTTTTTAAACACCAACCCCCTACTCCCAGCCTAATAACTATGTTATGCCTTTGTTTCATTTGATTCAAACATGTGGCCTGCATGGCCTTTACACAGGGCTTTGGGCACATTTTGCAGGATGAACAAAATCATACCAGAAGTTCTTTGAAGGGAGTTTTACCCCAGCAGATGTTTCCAGAATTTTTGTCTTCCTCAGGTGAGAAGGTAGGGGATGGTTTGGGTAAAGAGATATGGATAAAGACTACAAGACCACAGAAGCAGGATAGCGGTGACGGTGTTAGGGAATCTGCGGCTAAAAGGAGCCTGAGAACTGCAAGTGGAAACAGGTGTGATGACTCAAGGATTTTCTTCCTGCCTCCCACCAGTACAGTTACTGGGTGGAGGGCCACTAAGGGCAAGTGATGGAGGCAGGGACCTCCGCAGCATGGGCCAGATCCGGGAAGGATGCAGAAAGGTAATGCTCATACTATGGCAATTCTGCCCTGAAATTAGGAAACCTCTAACTATTGTATTTGCTGCTTTATATATAACATAGAGAGACCTCTGTCTGTGATTGGAGTTCTGTGATCATGATTGCCCAAGCAAATAATTACAATGCAGCAATGAAAGTCAGTGCAGGGAGCTGGCTGGGTGGGTGGCTGGAGGTAAGAAATCAGGTCTGAGGAAGGACATGTGGTAAAGGAGGGAGATGGGAAAAGACAGGCTTTAATACAGTACTGCAAAACCGGTATAAGCTGGAAGCAAAATAACCAGGGAGGAAAACTCAGGGGGACTGCTGCAATGTTCTGTGAAGTCCAAGGCCCCCGAGCCAAGAGCCTTTCATATATTACGTACACACAACTGTGTCAGATGAATATTATTTAGGTTGCAAAGGCAAGCACTTCAGATGGAAGAAAATGCCAGAATTAAGACTGCAATCTTAATTTGGCACTCTTGTGTCTATGCGTTTTAAAGCAGTGTTTTCAAGACTGCATACTGTCTTTCAACACAGGACCCCTGCATCCTTCCATGTGCAGGATGGGTGACATTTCCTCACTGAGCAGTGATTCAGTATTTTGTTTTCTTCGCCTTGTTTAATGTGTAGCCTTAGCTTTGTATTGTGCCTGCTTTCACAGGCTGCTGAGAAGAGAGGATTCCTCATCTCAAGGTGTTATCTGTGGCACATCTTAGGGCAGTATCTCAGTACATCATGAAGTTCATGGATTTTCACCCTGCTCCTGTGAGATGAGAGGACACAAGCTGCTTTATGTAAATCCATTGTATAGGCGGAGAACTGAGGTGCAGCAAGATTAAGGTCAAAAATGTCTATTAATTTTTCATGGCCCATCTGAGACACCTAGAATCTCGTTATTCAAAGTACTGATCATTACAGAACGCTTTCTGTGTTCAAATCAAATTTCTCTTTGACTTCAACTCAGCAATTCCTCGAATTGCCCCCTGCCAGATCTTAACTAGGACTGAATACCATTTTTCATTTATTTTTTAAAATGCAAAAACGGAGACTTGGTGACATGCAAGTTATACGGGCTGTTTGTTCTTATCCTGTTTAATTGTTTGTTTTGCAGAAATCGTCTTGAACTCAGGAGAAAAACAAAACAGTCTCCAAACTGTTTGCCTTTTTTAATTTTAATTTGATTTATTTCTTTCAGTATATTTTAGATGAAACATTTAATTTCTTATTCAATTAGTTTATCATTTCAATACATCTCTTCCTTTTATTCAAAAAAGGATTTTTAAAAATGTTCAGGTTCAAAAGAGGGTGGGCTGAACCATATGCTTTGTTTCAACAAAGTCAGAATTTTATACTTACTAATTTGCCAAAATTGGGATCTCGGTACAGTACTTATTTTGGTTTGGAATTGTCACCACACCAAAAAGGGAGCTGGAGGATTTGTCCAGGTTTTGTCAAGCATCCAGAAAATGAGGAGCACAGATTTAGTGACTGCTTGCAAGAATCTGGTTTAAGAGATTTTACCAGCATCACCATGACCCTTGTGCAGAAGTAAGGATGAATCCAGCCTTGCAGTACAACTATCTGTTGGCTTAGCCATATGATTGTCTTGTTTATCCCAGCCATTCTCTGCCTCACCCTTCATTACTGCTCACTTTCCAAACAGCTAAATTTGATTCCCAGTTCAATCCATCTGGTGCATTGAATGAGACAGGGGTCCTGAAAGAAAAATTGTTGTTGATTACGTCATGCAGGACTGATTCATAGTGGTTATGCAAAAAGGGCTGCATTCAGGTTGCTTGAACAACTGTAATGCTGATGTTTCCCCATTTTGCAGAACTGTAATGCTGATGTTTCCCCATTTTGCAGTGCTTGACTTTGTATAATAAATAAGCCCAGACTTTGGCAAAGTGCATGGTTTAGTGGCCACAGACTTTTCAGCTTTTCTTTCCACTACTGATCTCTTTTGTCTTGTCTACTCCACCTTGCCTTGTCTTCTCTGCCCTTCTGGCTTCTTGTCACAGTCTGGTTCTTACCTAGGAAAGCTAGGATCTGCCTCACAGATGTCTCATCTGAGTTCTAGACCCTGGATCTAGAAATATCCAGCTTCTACTTCTGGACTGTGTGCCCCTGGTTTACGTCTGTTTCCATGTATCTCACGTTCTGGCTCCTTGTCCCATCTGTCTTCCCTTCCTCTCAGCCCCAGCAAGTCCCAGTCTCTTTGCCCAAGTGGTCCAGAGACTGGGACGTGGGTGTCCCACCTCCTAGTTTTCTTCTCCCATGCAGCATTTCAGCCCGATACTTTTCCCAATGTCCCAAGTCAATGTATCCTGGCTCTTTACCACTACTTTGGAATTAGTCAGCCTCCTCTTCCAGTGATACTTGTGTGCAGGGAGCAGGATCAGGCGAGATGCAAATCCAAGGGGTGCAGTCCTCCTTTTCTTGCTTTCCCAGTCTAGAGGTAGACCTACCTTGAGCTTATGTGTAGAGAAAGTCCCTTAGACTACAGAAGGCTCAGTGAGGAGAGTGTTTTAGAAACACTTTTTTTTTTTTTTAAAGCTCTAGTAAGTCTCTGTTGAACACGTGTAAATTGAAGTTTTTCCAGAGGCTTATGACCTGTCTATGTTTTCACAAGTATGGCAAAAATCAGCATGTGACATGAAAAGAACCTTTTCTTTCCCCTCTCATCAAAATTCAAGTTCCTTGAAAGCAGAGAACTTGCTGGAGCTTTTTTAAAAGGTCACTATTTTTTTCTTACTGTTGGTAAAATAACTTCTTTCCTCTAGCCTGCTTTTGGAAATGGACAGACCACTTTTTCTTCAGTTTTGCTCAAATATCAAACCTGGGATAAGCATCTGATATTGAAAATTTCAATCTGAAAGATAAAATTTGGCATAGCTAGAGGAATCTGTAAGGAAGGCTTTACAGAAGGAAAGAGAGGGCAGCCTGAAGAGACAGTGGTACCAGCCCCAGCAATGCAGATCTTGCCTCTGTCTGTGGGCTTCCTGGAGAATTTTTAAGAGGTTGAGGAAGGTCTGCTCACTGGCTGAACATGTCCTTGTAGGGGCTTAAACGTGGGGCTCAGTCAGCAAGCAGAGAAATTATTTGTTTTATTTCAGTTTGAATTAAAAACAGGGTTTCTTATTAAAAAAAAAAAAGTGCCAACCCCAGGCTTTCAGCACCTTTAATACTCATTTAAAAATGCATGTCACACAATGAAAGAAAATCAGTGCCAGTCCCCAGCGTGGAACTAAAACCAACCAGCCAAGCAGTTAGAACAAAGAAGTGAAAGAGTGGAAAAAATCCAATCCTCCACAGGCCGTCTTTCTCTTTCTCCTCCTTCTTTCCCTCCCTCCTTGATTCAGCCATGGGTGTTCGGCTACGGGTCTGTATTTTGCAGTCCTGCCTTCACCAAAGCACGTTAACCCATGCAACTCATGAATTGTCTCCAAACATGGGAAGCCTTGATGAGAAGAAAACAATGCTAGAGTTACTGTTTTTCCTCACTTTTTGTACAAAATTTCTAAGACCCCAGTGGCATGGTGAGGTTACAGGCCTCAGCTGAGAGCTCTGGCTATCTGCTACATAGTGTAGGAGACTGGAAGAGGCAACAAGTTTGGGGTCAGGATGCTGAGAGAGATTTGGCAGTTTGTTTCAACAGCCAAGCATCTTCTCATACTTGATGCAGCCTTCCTTGGCCTCTCCTTGGAGAAAGCCCAATGGAAAGCATCACTTCTGTGGACTCCAGGACAGGCATTCTCTGCTCTGGGAGAGGACTTCAGAAACAGAAGCCCTGTGGCTCTGGGGAATGGGTACAGCCTTGAACCTCACCACTAGCATTGCCTAAATATTCCTGCCTGCTAAGGGCAATGTGGTGGGACTTGTAAGATGAACAAAGGATCTCAGTCCAGTTCAGATCTGACATTATCCTTCTCTTAAGCCAGTCCCCTTCTCAGGTAGTTCCCACGAGTCTTCCACAGCAGAAGTGGCAGGGGCATGAGTGGGGCTGAAGTATGAGCTGCCTTCTCCTGGCAGGTAAGTGATCCTTTCTGGCTGGCATTCAGCAGACAGAGGAGGGAACTTCCCCAGATATTGCCCATTTTATACCTTTCTCAGGGATAAATAAAAATCTCCAGGGCTATTATGATGCCTCCTTACACGAGTCTGAAACGTACTGAGTGTAGATTGAGGAAAAAGAGGAAACAGGAAAAAACACCAGCATCTCAAATGATGGGCCAGGGCTGGTGCCTGTGGCTCTGCGTGTACTCAATTTCAGTGTGCTGTATTTACTTCTGTTTCCCCTCTCTGAAAAGGCAACCTTCAGGCACTTTGCTAAATGGATTGAAAGGTTTGTCTGGTTTTAATGATGTTTCTGAAAGAGCCTGTGTGTTATTCCTCCACTCAAATATTTCTGAGAGATTTTGCAATACCTCTTGGTAAGTCAGAACATTATGAATACCTTGGCATTTAGTGGGTAGGCAATGTTCTGTTCTGGGACTACTTTAGGAGGAGTGACTGGGGTTAATAAGCTAATGTTTTCTAGGGGAGGGTATCCTAATCTGGGAGAGTATGGGAACAATCAGCGGATTAATTAAGATGTGTGTAATGGAGTGGTATGAACATTTAACTATAGCAATCAGATGAATTGGAAGCGCAGTTTCTGTCTCAGGTGGGATCCTTTAGGGACAAAGAATCCATTTGCCCCGTGAAGTACAATTCCCTGTACTCTTTTACAGCAAACCTGCCTTAGTGGAGACAGACTCAGGCTCTATCCTTAATTATCATGGTATAAATCTGTAACACCAGAGTGTCCAAAATGAGGAAGACTGAGTGCTGCAGAAGAACTGGGCAGCAGGGGAAAACTAAGTGGAGTCACGATGGTTTACCTGCATAGCTGAGATAAAATCTGTCTCCACAGCTTTAGCAGTGAAGAGGGGAACTCAGTGAGCTGGCAGAAGTGAAAGGATGTAGTTCTGGTTCCTCAGCATGACAGTCATGAACCAGTATCCAGGGAAAAACAGTTGGAGTATTTTTTTTTTCTGTTGTTCACATTCCTGAGTGGCCTGAGCTACATACCAGTAGAGAAGGATGTAAGAGTTTGTCGGAGAAGAGTGATTTGGTCCCACTGACTGGTACCATTTATGCACACAGAATGCTTGGATTAGAGAAGAAATCCTACCTGGTACTTCTGTGACCTCAAGGAGGAACCGCTGTAGGGGTGGCACACTTATTTCATTATCAGTACAGTTATATCTATCCTTAGCTAGGCTGGGCCTGGCACTATACCCCACTGTGAGGGTACTTTGCTTGGATACCACAGACTGAGGCTTCTAAGAAGATCTAAGTATTTTCTGTGATATAAAACTACTTCAGAAGAAGGGATTTAGAGAAATTCTTCTATATCAGTATATATGACAACTTCAAATTTAGGGGGCCTTCCCAGGGAGACCTGGGATGACATCCTTATCTGAACAGTCAGGCATTTAGGTCCCTGTGCTTTAACTACTGGGTTTAACTAGTGGGCTTTTTGGAAGGGAAAGGAAGATGTTGGTGACTGACTTAAGGAAGGCAGTGGAGAGAGCAGAGGACATGTGTATCCGAAGGCCTGTGAATACTGATGTGGAAGAATGGATGTGAATTGTAAAAGGCTCTGCCTCCACAAAAGTATTGCCTTCTTTTGAGGTCTGAAGAGTGTCTGAAGCCACTTTCTGCCTCACACCTTGTAAAACTTGAGCCTAGTGTGTCAGCACTAGCTTTTAGAAATGATGGGCCAGCAGCTCAGATCCAGTTCCTGGTATACCATATAGCACCATGTTGCCATAGAAAAATAGCCAGGACTGGAGTCCTGAGAGGGTTCATTGCCTGATTTTCACTCAAGCGAAAGATAGTGATGCAGATAGCAGCAGCTATTCTATTTCTAAGAGGTATCATGCTAAAGAGCTTGTTAATACCCTCCTGCCTCCTTCCCATCCCTTAGGCAACCAGCATGGGCAGCAAGTGTAAATAAGTGAAGATATGCAAAGGGTGAAATTTAATTCCAGCTCAGGGCATGTTCTGTGATGCAATGAATGAGCAGTTAGAGGGAAGGCTGGGATGCAAATCTGCAGTGCTCCTTCCCAGAGCTGGAGATAATTGTTAAAGGCAGACAGAATTGGGGTGTGGATGGAGCTGAGTGGGACTGTGTGAGTGGGAGAAGAAACATGCCTGACCGACTCTGGCAATGGGGGGTGGGGGGTGCCTATTCTGGCAGCAGGTGGGTGAGCATGTGGGCTGCAGTGAAAGTGTGGTGAATATGCATGACTGAATTATTAGTTTGTTATACATGTGGTTAAGTCGGGGGGGGGGGGGGGGGGGGGAGGGGGGGGGGGG
>VZTL01018245.1:95306-116037 GCA_013400535.1 Scopus umbretta
TTGGGACCTGGGGTCCAGGGAGCACTTGGATGGAGACATCTTGGCTTTCAGAGCCTTGTTGGCCCACAGTGGGAGCACAGAAAGTGCCAGTGATCATGCGGTTGAGCTGGCAGCGATGAAGGCAGTGGTACCCCAGGACTGGCTGCTTTGGAAGTGCTGATGAAGGTGATGGCTAGCAATAGAGAGCCAACAGGAAGGACATCAGAGATAGCAGTTTTGGTGGAAAAGCAGCAGCACAGGGAAGGGTGCTGGTGGTGAGGAAGGTACTGATTGCAGCAAGTATTACAGTAGTGTTTGGAGTGCTAACTGCAAGTGAAGACAAGGGTGTCTAATTACAGACATGATTGTGAAGAGGAAGAGGAGGCAGGCTTGAGGAGGAGTGCTGAGGTCTGCAATTATGGCACTTCACAATGAAGGAGCTGCTGCTCAGTGTGGGGCTATAAGGGGTTCAGCTCTGGTATTAACTGAAGCTGTGTTCTCCACATGTGCCAGCTCATGGCTTGCTTGATTCTCTTTCTATCTCACTCTTCACTTCTTTGCTATTGCAGCATTTTTCCCTGTTTGCATGTAGTGTGGAGAGAAATGCGTTAATGGTTTTGTGTAGAGAAAAAAAAAAAAGAAATCTTGAATTAGACACTACCCCACTGGTGATGCATCCTGTGCCCCTTGTCAGACAATTGCTAGCTGGGAGGTCTTCTTGGGAAGAATGAGTTTTTGCTAATGCTGCAAGGAAAAAAATCACAAAGAAGTTTAAAGTGGAGGGGAAAAAAAACCCAACAACCCCNGGTGATAGGGTGCCATCTTGGCCAAGTTGCTACAGACCCAGGAAAATCCAGTCACACTTTTTGGACGGAGTCTCCTTGAGGGCAGTGGCTCTGCTCCTGCAAGCACGGTGAATTCGCTGCCCTTGCAAATGTGTGAATGCTTTCAACACTTGATAAATGCTCAATAACCCCCAAATCACTTGTGGTTTCTCAGTGCATTGAAAAAGTTAAGTTAGTCTGCTGTTTCAGAGAATGTAACAAACAGATTTATTTCAATCTCTCCAGCTAGTTTAGCCTCGCCTGGCTTCTGGCAGTGGTGAGAGGGATCTTTCTGGCAGATTTGAGTGGTTTTCTGCAAGCAAGAAAGTCCTGAAAGCTGTAGAGGAAAACTGGTGTGCTCACCTGCTTGCCGGTCTTGAGTCCCAGGACAGAAACTGGAATGAGTTCTGGTTAAATACCAAGATGTCCTGATGGTTGACTCCCAGCACACCAGCCACCTTCAGAAGACCAAAGCGGCTGTTCACATTCACATCTACTCGGCCAGTTGTTTTAAGCTGTGGTCCACAGCCATGTGGATCCATGGGAGATTTCTAAGGAATGTGCAAAAATGATAAAGAAAAGTAAGGCTGTTTTTCTGTGGGATTAAATTCACTCTATGGGGACAGTAGTCCAACTGGTATATTTTTTTAAGGCTCTGCAAATTGACAGAGCTTGAAAAACATCATCCTGGGTGAAAAATCACTGTGAAGAACCTCATTTGACTTTGGTTCTGTGACTACTTGTCCTATCAATGTTTGTATGATTGTGCCCTAAGACAGATAAACAGATTTGAAGGACATTGCTTAACCTTTCAATATTTGCCTGTTCCTAGTGGTATGGCTTCTATCAGTGACCTGTTAGGTGGATGCCAAGACATAATTATGACCCATTGTCAGCTGTTCTGACAAATGTAATTTTCTGTGCTTTTACTGCCCCATGTAAGCAGACTTTTAGTCCTTTCAAAAGGGAGAAATAGGGAGAAATAACTTGAAGACTAGTTTTACTTTGGAGAGAAGTGATATGTTATGTGTTCCTAATGAATAAGTAGAGAGATGGAAAGACATAGAAATAAAAAAATTAATACTTTAAAAAAGTAATTGGCAGGAATTTATTAACTTGGTAAAGCTTTGCAGCTTGAACCAATTTTGTACCGAACATTTAGTTTTTATTTTATTTAGTCAGAGTAACAATTTTGACCTTAATTCAATTACTTACAGGTTTGGTGAGGAAATTCAGAAATGTATTTGTTTGTATCAAAGCTTTTTGGATTAAAAAAACTTTCTGAGAATAGACTGATTTCCTATGAGATTTATAGATATTTCCAACTGTAACTAGAATATGGTCTTAAAACACTTAATTGTTTCTGTTTTGCGTCCAATGAGGCCAGAAGGTGTAGAGGTATATTAACAAGCTAGTTAGGACTGTGTCAATTTCCCAGCAAAAAAAAAATATAATTTTGGAAGGAAAGGTGTAAGTCAAATATTTTGCATTTAAAATGGAATATTTTGACATGGAAATCCTATCTGCTGTCTCTTGTGATTAGGAGCATGGGAATTTTATGCTCCTGTTTCTCCTTCATGAAACCTGGGTGGACTAAATCTCCAGTGATATCCCTTCCCCCGTTGAGGTGATGCTGTTCCTTGTGTAGGAGTCTTTCAGCGTGGCACAGTGCAGATGTATTTTAACTGGGGCTCTTGCCCATAAAAGAAAGGGCAGAAGGTGTCACGCAACAGACTGTATGGGAGCATGACCATGCCAGAAGCTTCATTTTCTATCCAATGTCATTACAGTTTTCAGATCTTTCTCTTTCTTTCTGACAAAATGTTGACCTCCCCATGAGAAAATGTTGTTGCCAAGTTCTTATCCCCCTTTCCTATTTAAAAAGTGGTTTTGATAGGTAATTTTTCCTGGCTCTGGCATTTGTGAAAATAGGTCAGTCAGGATGTCTGTGAGAAAAAATTGGCTTTGGTTGCGTTTTCAAGATATTGCTGTGACCAACATAGCAGATGGGGCAAAATGAAGATTTATCCTGCCCTTTTTTCCATAAACAGGTCACCTCATCCTAATTTATACCTACATTACCTACAAGTGACCTAGCTCTCACAGCCTGGCTTTGGTACTGTTAGCAGCATCCTGGTAAAGTGAGTGTAAAATGCCAGCAGACCTGAATGGCAGCACCTCTTTCCCCCTTTCTATCAAAGGCAATGACTGTATAGGAACCAAAAGCAAATGGGAGATCAGATCCTAGATAGTATTAGGTACACGGAAGAAAAAGTTATTGTGGAAACTCTGGAGCTTACTAAGCAGCCTTTCACCTAGGTGTCATTACTGTCATTTCTGCCCCAGGTTGGAGCTGACCCCATGTTCCCGGCGTAATTTGGTGACCCTGCGTAACGAGTCCCCGCTCTGTCCACTTCCTATGTTTTCAGGAGGGAGACCAGGGACTTGCACAGGCTGTGGAAAGTGAGCTTCGCTTCTCGTTCTCAGGAATGGTCCCGTCTCATTAGGATCAAGCAATGCGTGTAGTAAAGCGGCCCTGCCATTGCTCTGGCGCCCTACGTACTCTAAGGATAGATATATCCTCAGTCCCCAGGAACTGTCAGCTCAGAGTCCTTCTGAAATGACAAATTCATGGTAGATAAAGAGAAGAAATGGGAAACAAAGTGGAAGTACAACTTTTTTATGATTAAGAGAGGGAGTGATGGAAAAGATTCATTCTTCCACTGCATATATAGGAACTGTCACTTGGAAGTCTCAGCTTGCATGTACATTGTTTTCAAAACAACTTTGCTGAATATGGTGGAGAAACAGCAAGGACAGATCAGTAGAAATTTCTCTTCCACCAGAAATGGGTATTTCACAGGTCAGGATCAAACACCAAGAAAATTCATCTTCCTAGAAGTGAGGGGCCAGCATCTCAGCAGATCAGACAGTATCACTCCATAGATGTCAGCTGAATATCACTGATTTATTCCAGTCCAGTATCTGCCCTCTTGTCTTTTAAAAAGGTGTGGACAGCAGGGAGAAAACAAATTAATCTCTTACATCTCTGTTATCTTGTAGCCTGAGGGATGTTTCCTAATCTAGATGCTCTCTTAACCTCTTTGCTTAATGAAAACAATCTCGAGCTCTGGGCATTTCTCTAAGCCTGCTGGTCAGGTTGGTTCCCAGTAGTATGAAATGGCTGTAGCCTGGACAGGTTTTCTGGTGCAGGATGCCTGCACAATTTGGAATTTGGTTGGTCTCTTTTCAACACTTGCTTGCTTTCTTGCAGTGCATCTCCCCAGATTCAGTGGTAACACTGACAGTGAGAGAGAAAGGAGCAAATGAAGAAGAGTGAGATACTGTTGCTTTAAGATTTAATCTTCCTAGTCGATGGTTGCTTCTATTTTTTCCTATTTTGTTTTGGTTTTGTTCTTCTTGATAGTAGAAAGAACAGAGTCCATGCCCCTTGTTATGTAAAGTCAGCTGCACTCGTGCCCTTTGCATGGAGTCCTTTTGCTGTAAACCATACCTGACACTGGACAGATGTTACACAGACAAAGCCAGATGTGCCTGTCTTTCACAGCTTTACAAGCCACCGGCACTGCAGCAGCGGGAGGCAGCTCAGGAGTCTGAGGCACCGCAGGGCAGTGAGCAACGGGAGAGACTCTGAAAGGCTCAGCTAGGGACAGCACCAGCCACGGGGAAGTTTGATCAAAGGCCCAGGCAGAGCCGGTTCTCACCTTTTTGGGGGTGAACAATTTGGTTTGATATCATAAGGAGAGTGCCTTCTCTCGAGGGACCTCATGTACTCGCAGCTGGGTGTCGATGGCTGTTGTACATGTATTGGCTGTCCTCTGAGGCGGAGGCAGCCACAGAAATGTCGAGCAATGGTATGGAGAAAAAATATCTGCATTATTTTAAGCCTCCCATGGGATTGGAGAATGGAGGTTTAAATGAGAAGTTGAAGGGATCAGTTGCAGTTTTCTCGTTAAAAAAAAATCTATACTATTTCAGTCTCTCAGATGAGAACAGAAGCTATTAACAGCATAGTTAGTGCTAGTTAAACCTTTATTTGTCAATCACTTGCCACTTGAAGGTCAGAATTCCCATTTGTAGGTAAATACACTAGTCCTAAACTCACTTTTCCCTGTCCTTTGAGTCCACCCACCTTTCTGTCTGTCCAACCTTGTCCAGGAGCAGGCGTGCAGGGCAGGCAGGACTTGCTGCAGGGCAGGACTGATGCACTCTGCCAAGGCTGTTTGCATCAGACCACGCTGGGCAGGTCTTACTGGGGCTGGGCAAGGGAACGTGGTTTGGAGTTGTGGGCACTTGTGCTGAGATGCAGTAATGCACTTGTCTTTGCTCTTTCCTGGGCATGAAGTGGTCCTAGGCAGGCAGCTACGCCTGTCCCTGGTACCTCTGGATGGTCCATTTTTAATGCTGTCTCTAGGGGAAAGAAAAAGGTTATTTCACCAGGCAGATTCTGCAGGGTAGAGGCCTTGCACTGCTTTCACCTCGCTGCTGTTACACTGCTGAACCAACCTCAGTATTTCATGCTATGGTGAGTTTCCAAAGAGTCTGATGGTAGTGTGCATCCCCATTCCCTTATCCTGCATCAAACTCTGCCTGCCTTTTACCTTGCATATCCTCTCCAGCTGAGGTATCCCACAGCCTTTCCCTCTCCACCCTCCACCCTGTTTTTCCCTTGTGTGCTCAACTGCTGAGATGACTCCCCGATGCTGATGGTGGAGAGGCTGTTTTATTTATGTAGCCTGCCTTATTCAGAGAAGTGGTCAATGTTAGGATAAGCATGCCATTTCAGACAGACGGCTTGTCTCATTGGAGTGTAACAAGCACTGACAGTGTGCAGGGGAGAGTGTGCATGTGCGCGCACATGCGTATGTGCACACACAGAGCAGGGCATTGTCCAAATTTGCCCACCCAGTCAGCAGCTTCAGGAGGAGCTGATTCCCAGCAAGGCACTGGAGGCAGAAGTAGGAGTGGTTAGTGCTGATTTCAAATGTGTCTCCTTCAAAGCTGTCTCTGGGGCAGAGAAAAATTTGGTTAACACCCTTCCTGTCTCCCCCCAAATCCCCTCTGCCTGCCACATTTTCCTCCCCAGGCCTTCTCCATCACTAGCTGAAACTATTTAAAATGTCATCATCTCTCTACTGGTCCTAAATTGGCCATCTGATGTGGTTTTAATGCTCTATTTCCTGTGCCAACCAGCCTTGGAAACACTCTCCATTAGCTTGCAGGGCTGTCAGCCTCACATCTAGGGCTGGTGATGTTACCTAATGGTCAGAGCACGGGATGGGGAGTTGGGTCCCCCTGAGTCTGACTTGCTTTGTGTCCAAGGACATGTCATTTCCTTCTTTGTTCATGTTTGCTCGTCTGTACCACGGGGCTCACAATGTCAGCCTGTTTCCACAGTGTCATGTGTGTTTTGCTCCCACCTGACTGTGTTTGGGCATTTTGGCCACTGTATCTCCACCGGACTGGCTTGACCCTTCTGTGCTTGCACTGAGCAGCTCCAGAAATGCTCTCATAAGCAAAATTCTTTGCTGAAAGGTGTTCCTAGCAAATTAAATTAAATTGCCTGTGTCTGCCCCCCATGCACCCTTTCTCTTTCTCTCTCCATCTTGGCAGAACATCCAGGGAATCATGGATTAAGCCCTTTACAGGCACAGTTTCATCTTGGGTTACCTCACCTGCAGGCACAGCCTGCTACCCTCATGTTGTGCCCCTGTTGCTACTGGTGGCTCAGTGCAGACATGCCAGGGAGCCTCCCAGCCCCCTAGTTGCCTGTTTGGGGACTGAAGTGTGTGTAGGCTGTAGGGAGGAAACAAATCCCCCTGGCCAGAACAGGCAGCAGTAGTGCTGGTGTACCAGGGCAGCACTGCTGCCAAAGGGGATGAGTCTCACTGCAGTAGTGATAGAGGGCAGAGCCACTCGAGTGTGGCTGCCTTGCAGCATGCTGCTGACTTGGCCTGCCAGGGAGTCCTTCAAGCCCTGATACTTTGTCATGCAGGTCTCCCCTTGCCCAGCACACCTGAGCAAGCTCCACAGTGCCCGGGGTGCCACCCTTGCCCTGCATCCTCATGTAGGTGATGGGATTCAGCAAGCTGCAGGAGTGCAGGGAAAACTG
This sequence comes from Scopus umbretta, assembly GCA_013400535.1. Lineage (NCBI taxonomy): Eukaryota > Metazoa > Chordata > Aves > Pelecaniformes > Scopidae > Scopus > Scopus umbretta. The sequence goes on from VZTL01018245.1 coordinate 102,243, forward strand.
AGGAGGAGCTTCTGCTTCTGCACTCCTCCTGAAAACTTTGGTAAGCATGTTGCTAATGGGTTTGAGAGAAAACCCTCTGAAGAGTTATTGTGCCAAATTTGGAGACTAATTTCAGTCATTAAGGTGCAAAGTGAGGGATTTTAGTGCTGCTTTAAGTGTAATTCTCAAGGCAGCTCCAAGAGTCGGAGTTGCTGATGATTCTTTCTTGATTATTATTAGTGGTTCTAATCTTTCTGGTGGAAATCAACAGAAATTACACTCTCTGGTGTCATATCTGTTGCTGATTTCTGTGAACTCTTCTTGTCAGGCTGTGCAAGGGAGATTCCCATAGTGGCATCATTCTCAGGTGGGAGGCGAAAGAGGGCTGAGAACTGTTTAATATTGCTGTTTGTTTAATTAGATATTGGCACTGCTTTCTAATTACTGGCATATAAAGCTTCAACTCCCATCAGGCTTACGGCCTTCTCATCTTGAAGCCTTGCTTTGTCTTTACTCTGGTGGCCAGTGCAGAGAAGTCATGAAATGGGTGTAGCTGTAATCTTGGTCCACTGGAAGGTCTTTCCCATCACCAGAACCTTACGTAGGTCTGGTAGCCACCATACCCAGTGATGATCTGTGCTTGGCATTCCTCAGTACCAAAGCAATGCAAACGGCTGGGAAAGAAATGCCAGAAAAAGAGCACGTGTGGTCCTGACATGGGATCTTTTACACCATTGCAAACAGTTGTGTGGCTAAGATTCTCCACACAGATGATGTTTTGGGGTTATCTCAGTGTTTGGGTGCTGAATGAGTCTGGCTTTTGGAAAATAACCAAGAGTCTGCCTTTGAAAATCATCCTGTTGCAAATGTTTCATGCTGGGCTCCCTTATGTCTGTGTTTCCTATGCTGTGCACGTCCCATGAAGGTCACAACATGGAGCAAGTGTGGAATTTCCTTTAGAAGTAAACCTAATTGCTGATTGCACTCGGTAATGGGGAATTAGTGGATGAGTTTTGTTGATTAATGGAGTTAGGACAAAAAAGTTTGTGAAAAGGAAGAAGCTAAAATCATGACCTGCTTTTTTATTTGTTTGAGGAAGTTTCCCTGTTACTAATAGTTTCATTAAATTAGCAGGGAGTTCTCTGTGTGCAGATAGTGGGAAAGTGTGAACCCACTGAAAGAACAGTTTTTTTTTTCTTTTTTCCTTGAAATTGGTTCAAATCGAGTTCAGAAGGGACAAACTGAAGCTGAATATCAGGAAGTGTTTTCTGGTGTCATGGTGTAATAGAGCAGAAGAACCTCTCATGTCTGTAATGGAAATGTTGCTTGTGTAATTTATGGGAGAACTGGAGAAAGCATGGGAGGCCAGAATCCTGGGGCTAGCCCTACAGGCAGCTTGGTCACCTCTGCCTCTCACGGTGACGTGATGCTACTGGTGCCAGAGCAGGTGTATAAAGGCAAAATCTACTTCATGCAACAGGATTGTGAATTGAAGTGAAATATATGAACAGGGGAAACTGTCAGAGTGCCACAGAGATGTCATATAAGCCACTGAACTGTGAAATACGTATTTGCCTTCTCCTCTTCCCCACAGTGTCATTCTGGATGGCATGACAGTTAAGGAAACAATAGTCCTGATTCTCATTTACAGCAACACCACTTTAACATGCTTTCACGATGCAGCAAGGCCTTGAAATGAGTGTAGCTGTAATCTCGGTCCACTTAAAGGTCTTCCCCACTGCCAGAGCTGAGTGAAGAGGCCTTAGGATAAATAAGATTGAAGCCCGGACTGTTTAATAGTCCTTTTGTACCACTGACATGAGATGCCCCAAAGGGTGGTGCCTTGTGCAGAAGTGACGGGGCCTTTCCAGACAAAGAGAATCATTAATGTTGGCTGCAGGGATTTGCAGGGCTGATCACCCTTTAGTTTGATCTTGCTGGGTATAAGGCATGACTCTGTCCCTAGGGAAAAGGACTTTCACTGGACTATCTCAACAGCCACTCTCCCTGTTCCTAAGCTGTTTCTGAGCATTGGTTTGGGCCCCGCAAGGCGTGCTGGCTCTGATAGGGAATGGATCTTCTCACAGGTGTGCTGCTCCTTCCTCTGCTCCCTGCAGCTTCCCTTGTCATTGCCTCAAAGTTTGGGCTGGGGGGAGGCTGTCTCCACTGCTTCACCTGCAGGCCATTGCTGTCCCCAAATGACATGTGAAATCCCCTTTGGAAAGTGAGCAAAGTTTAGGCTGCGGAGCGTGTTTACACAGATAATTGCTATGGATCCCTCTGTCCTTTGGGGTAAGGGGAAATCAAGGACCATGGGCACATGTGTGTGCATGTGATTCTTAGTCGTACTTTCAGGAAATCATTGAGAGCCAATGTGGGACAACGCTTCCCTATCCCAGTCACAAAATGGGGGCAATTGCCTTGCTTTGCCTGATTATTCCAGTTCCTGGAGTAATTGTCCTGCTTCCTTCATCCCTTTCCTCTTATATTGTCCTTTGCTGTCCCCAGCTTCATAACACTGTTTGCACTGTGGTCTTACCATCCCGGTGTAAGCTACAGGGTGGGGGGCAGGCTCTTGTTTCAGGTTCAGTTCCCAGGTGTTAACATTCTCTGCTTTTTTCTCTCTCCTGCAGGTACCTGATCAATGTCACTTTTGAAGGCAGGAATTTGTCGTTCAGTGAGGACGGATACCAGATGCATCCCAAGCTGGTGATCATCCTTCTGACCAAGGAGAGGAAGTGGGAGAGGGTAGGCCATGTTTGGTAATTCTCAAACCATGTCAGGGAGGAGGAGGATGGAGGAAGGCTCCAGGTGAATTATCCCCCCCACCTTTCTGTACTTCTTATCAAGGGCTGGCAATCTCCTCCTTCCATCTTGGACCACTGGTATCTCCAATACCCAGGCTGCTGTCTTCTGCATGCAGGATGCCATTACATTCTTCCATTAGCATTCATAAAAAATTCATCGGCTTCCCTTCTGTAAGCTCTTCTGTAAACTCTGAATAAGTTTTCCTGCCTTTCAGAGAATAGACCTCCTCTGTGTCATGGGTTTCAATGGCAGAGACAGAAAATATTTCTCTGCATGGCTTGGAGGCAGTGAAGTTCTGTATGCTAAATGATTGTGATTGAGTCTACAGCCACACTTAGTAATATATGCTAGTGTTAACTGTGTTTGATATATCTGGCCACTGTCATTTGCAATGGGATAGTGCATTAAGTAGGATGTGTACGTGAGATCATATCGAGTTGTTCAAAGATCCAAATTTACATATTTCTGAATAATTTGCATGTAACCCAAAGCACCATTTTAGAAATGGTGTGGATTTCTGTGTTAGTGCAAAGCTTTGGTTCATTTCACCTCCCACATAAATGTCAGTGGTCCAGGCTTAGAACAAGCACTCCCAAAGGGTTTGAATTGAAGTAGAGGGGGTAGTTTGAGGGCTAAAAAAATAAAATATAAAAAAGTTGTGGGGGTGAGAAGTCAGAGCAAAAGCACGGAGAATTCAGCAGAGTGCTCAAAAGATATGAACCAGAGCTCAATCTGGATGTGATCATGTGTATGGCTTAGAAAAATGCCCCTTTCCACCACCAGGAAGAGGCGGCCTTCTTTCCTTGGGTGCTTGTTCCATACATGGACTTGCAAGTGCCTGCATGGCCAAAGCCAGGAAGAAATTCATGGGGAAATGAGAATGAAACAGGGGGCTGACGGGAGAAGTGTCCAGAAGATGGCCGGAGGAACAACTTTTGAAGGAGGCAGAAGAACCATTGCATTAGTGCCTGGCAGGCACTAAGGTATCTCAGTAGTTGCAGTAGTATGGGAGGAGGGTGAAAGGCTCCAGCATGTGCCTGATTTCCAGGAAGACCTGTCTACCTCATGGTCTTGGTACTGTGCAGATCAGATGAGACTGTACGGTCTGGGAGAGTCAGCAGAAGTCTCAGTGGGACAGGAGCATGAGGAAATATGTGGCATGGCATCAGCATGTGTGGACAACCCTTAGATGTGTTTGGAGGCAGGCTGGCTGCTCAGGGGGTGGGCAGGCAAGGCTTGGGCTGCAGAGACCTCACATCAAGCTCTGTCCATCACAGAGCTTCACTAAAATCCACCATGCAAAGTCCAGGAGGATTTGTTCCTAGCTGGCACCAATTTGTTCTCACAGAGGAAAACTCAGCCATGAGAGCAGGAAAACGAGGCAGTAGCAGCATGAATCCTGCTAAGGATTATTAGTAGGGCTACCTGTGGGGAATCTGTTGCTGGAATGCTTTGCAGGCTCTGGGGAGGCACAGCTAAACACAGTCCTGTTTTTATACAGCTTCTCACATGCATTATCCTGTTACACCCTCAGTGAGGTCTCGGGGAATTCCATTAGTGGCAAGAGGGGTTGTTCAGTCTCTGAGAGCATATCCGTGGTTTCTCAGATGAACTAGACAGTTAGTGGAAGGGATGGTGGTGAGCTGGAGCATTGGGGTTAGACTTGGGACCTGCCTGAGCCTTGCTGTCTCTGGGGACTACTTGGTATCCATTAAACCAGAACCATTCTTCATTTCATAGGCACTGGGGCTGGATTGAAATGAGACTATGATGAACTATGGTATTAGTGGTGTGAAAAGTCCATGGTGCTTCCTGAACACAATTTACCTTGAAGTGGGTGTCTCACTCAGTGGGAAGATCAGATTATTATAAAAAAACTCTGAGCTGTTTGAATTTTACGCTAGCAGGTTCTTCATGGAAAACGCAGAAGTCGTATCCAACATGCTCTGATCACAGACAAATACCTTTCATACCTGGGACTTCATACTCTTTTTCTCAATTTTCTCCATTCAGCGAAAATGCAAACATTAAAATATAAGTGTGAAACAGAGCTCTTTGTGGCAAAGATCCTAAGTTTGTTCTGTGTTTGCAGAGTGTCAGGCAAAGCAGAGTGCTGGCCCTTAACAGCACCTCCCAGGCAATGCCACAATACAAGCCATAAATTATTCATATATTATTAGCATACAATCCCAATACCTTTGTAAGCGCATTACTTTGCAGTGTAAAATCATCCAGACTCTCACTAATTTTTGCTAAATTAGCAAGGTGCTTTGTCTTGGCAACTTCTAGGCAATATATGGAAGAAACTGCGCAAAGTGCAGGAGAGTTTCCAAGTCAAACACGCAGGCAGTAGGAGACGAGAGATGAAAGGCTGCATGGGAAACACTGATTCAGTCCACTTGTGTGCATGCACTATAGCTCAGTCTTTAATTACATCGCTGCACACTTTTATCCATAATCAGATGCTGTGCCTGGAAGGAACATCAAGAGGTCATTTAGTCCCTCCCTATGCCCAAGGGAGGGATCAACTAGACTGAAATTATTCCTGACAGATGTTTGTCTCACCTGTTCTGAGAGTCCTTCAATGCTAGAAACTCCATGAAATCCTGAGGCAATCTCTTCCATGCCTTCTTTCTCCATACCCTGGAAAGTTTTTCTAATGTCTAACCTAGATTTCCCTGACTGCAGTTTAAGGCCATTACTACTTGGCATCTCCCTAGTGGACACAGAGAATTGTTTATTCTCTTCCCCTTTTTATCTTCCCTATGTATGTTTGAAGGCATCTATCATGTTGTCTCCCAGTTGCCTCTGCTGTAGATTAAACAAGAATTTGTTCAGTCTCTCCTGGTAGGGCACGTTTTCTAGTCTTCTGATCATCTTTATTAGTCTCCTCTGGATTTAGTGACACAGTTTGCTGCTCTGTACAGCTTGGTGCAGTTGATTCTTGAAAGATGGCAAATAGATTGTGAGGTGTATGTCTCATGGGTTATATGTATATAAAGAAACGTTTTAAAATGGGTGCGAAGCCTTCCATTTTCTGAGCAGCAAAGGTGCCGACAGTGACTGAACTGTTTCAGGATTTCAGGTCTGTGAATTTTTTTGAGATTTTGATTCTTCGTCCCAATTTGGGAAGAAATATCTTCAAAATCTCACCAGTTATTTCAAAACAGGAATTCATTTTCTGGAAGAGCTACAGCTGTCCCCAGACTGATGATGATAAATCTCCTCTTGTGTCCTTCAGACAGACTGAAGCCTCATAGGTCTGACAATCATGAATGAACATGTAGAGCAACCACTTTCTGGAAAGGGGCAGTAACCTGATCTCTTCTGCTCTTGTAGCTATGAGTAATGATTCCTCTTGTGATAAGCAAATATGCTGCATTTCATTCACTTCTCTGTTCTCTGCTCCTTAGGGACAGAATACTGCATGCCTTCCCTCACTACCTTTTAATTAGTTAGTTAGTAGAGCTCTTTGCTTCACTAGCCAGACAGCCTAGGTGTGTTTTGGGTGCCTAGATGCCCCTGTTGTATTTATCATAGAGAGGCAGGTATGCAGATGGAGGTGGTGAAGGAGGTCCACCCTTATGCCGCAAGAAAGGCCCTGCCTCAATGAAACAATGAACTGGGGCCAGAGGTCTCACAAGATGAGCCAGAGGCTTGGTACTCCGCTAGTTTTTGTGTCTGTGGGTTGTGATGTTTTGTGTGGGAAGAGTTTTCACCCAGGCTTTCTCTTTACTTTACTGGTTGCCTTTCTCCTCTGTTCTCCTATAATGCCACATATGATGAGGACTTATTTCTGGGTTTGTGATGCCTTCGTGAGACCTGGCAAGTGCTGCTGTCCAGCTCTTGCTCACATCCACCTTCTCTGCTGAGGCAGGGCACAGCGGTCCTGTCCCATTAGCTCCCAGCTCCTCCTGCTTCACTTTCCCCTAGCAAACCTGGGGGTGATACAAATGTTACTATCTCTACAGCCCTCTTTGGGATTCTTTCTCTACTTTAATTTCTAGTGAGTTTTGCTCACTAGGTTGTTCTCAGCCTGTCCCTTTTGCTGATGCTTCTCTACCTCTTTCCTTAGGTGTGTCACTGGGGATTCAGAGCACCTTTTCACACGGCTCATGACAGCAACCTCTTGTCCCACCCCACAGATCCCTCTGATTTTCAGGCTTCCTGGGGCATCTTTTTCTATACATGCTCTAGTAACTCTTGCTCCTGGCTGGACAAGCAAAGCCACAGGTGATGAGTTTGGTCAGGCTGTCACTACAAGCATTCTTAGAGGAGGACAGATGGGAAACTCATGCTGAAAGATTCATTTTCCCTGCTGCATGTGCTAATCCTCTGCCCCTATCAACCCTCACCCCCCTCAGCAGATAAAATGCTTGCCTGCTGCTGCTCCTATAATTATCAGTGTTTGACTTTTGAACTCTTGAAAATCAATTAGCAGCATCTGTTCTGCTTTCTTTAGCCATTGGTGTGGCCATGATTACAAATTCACGGACAGGCTGGTCTTAGCCTGTTCCCCTACACCACTGCACACATTAGTGCTCCCTGGGAATGGGGCCATTTGCAGTGACATGCTGTCAGCTGCCTCAGTGACTGCAGACTTCCAGTACTTCCTAATGCTGCAATAGGGTGAAAAACAGTCCCACTACTTGCTGTCGCATGGGCTTTCCAGACATGTGTTCAGCCTGGATCTTAGTCCACATACGGTGAGTTAGCAAACTTGTGTGACCCTGTCTCCTGCTTGGGACAGAGCAGAGGTATACTCATCTGTGCTTGAGAAGGGTTCTTTCAGGATGTGGGAGGGAGCTACAGAAAGGAAAGAAGGATTTAGAAAAGAAAAATGGAAAAATAAGGTTTGTTTTATCTAAAAAAAGAGGAAGGGAAACAAGGTAAGTCTTTGGACATCTAAATCACCGTTGAAAAAAGGACATTATGGTCAGTTGCTTTTCATGTCCACTGTAAGGAGAAAGAAGATGACATCTTGCTAAATTTTCAAGCAGAAGGATTTCCGTTAGATATGTAGGGAGCTGTCTAATTGTTAGCATGGTGAGACATGGTGAAGCTCATTTGCTGGTGAGGCTCATTTGCTGGAGGACACAGAAAATATCCAACAGCATAGGGCTGAAAACTATCTTGTCCTGCCTCAGAGCTGGTGGATGCAGTAACTCATCTCTTGTGGTTCTTTGCCAGCCTGTGCTTCTGTGATTAGATGAACAAGATGAAACTGAAGAGAGTCACACAAAAGGCCACTTATTTGATAGAAAAGAAAAACTGGGTTATGAACAAGCTGGTCAACAAAAACTTCAAGCCTGGTCCAGTGAGGACATCATTTCTGCAAGCTTCTACCATGTATTTTTTGTATGAGCAGGCAGCTGGTGCATGAAGGCTATTGTGGATAGCTGCAAACAAAAACCCGTATGGAAGCACTTGTCACCTCCTGCAGTCTGCAGCTTTGGAGGGCTGATGAACACCATAGAGATGTTGAAAAGGCTGTAGCTTTTGATGATGATGCAGCCTTCAGGCTTGGTCTCAAGTTGTTCTATGCATTAAAAGAAATATTCACTGTCATTTCTTTGTGTGCTTCAATGTCCCAGTGGCAGAAATAACAGGGGAGGGGTGAAGATGACTGAAAATCTGATCAGTATTCTTGGCTTTTAGTAAGGGTCTGTGTGGTACTGGCCACTCCATGAAGAATCAATATGAATCATGGAGCTGTTATGTTGCCTAGCAGAAGTACTGATTTAGATTTTTAAATTTCATTTTCTGAAGAATGGTCCTTAAAAATAAAAGAGGAACAAGAATGTAGGGTTGTGAGGTGAAAACTGCAGCTGTACAAATCCATGCATCTTCTCTGAAGGTCCTCCCCTGCCTTTGGAAAGATGACTAGATCATTTGAGACAGTTTTCTCCTTGTGTTCTCTGGTGCCCACCTGAGCAAGCCTTTCTAATCATTTACACATGCATGCACAGGTATGCTAGCCTCCCTGGGGTAGAAGTTATTGCCTTTGGTCAGGTTCTGTTCTGTGTGTGGAGTTTTGGCACCTTGACAGCATGTCCATGGACTTCAGAGAGGAAATGTTTTTTATCCCACCAACTCCTTTTATGGTGAGACAAGATTGGATTGTTTTTGCCAATCAGTCTTGTTTTGCTAATTTCCCTGTGTACATGGGGATTTATGACTCATTGTCCCTGAGGAGAAATGGCATAGGAGTTTGTTTAAACCTACTCAGAGTTAGTGACTGATTCTGTTCCCATAGAACCAGTTTTTAGAAGGATATAGCTTCACCAAGGGCAGATGAACCATTCTGGATTTAAGCACATATGGCTGAAATTAGAATGGGAGTCTGTAAATGCATTCCCCCCTTATCTGTAAAATGTTCTTTCTGTACATTTCTCTAAGCGACCATAATTTCCTGAATCCCTTGCTTCTCATTAGGCAGCAGACTTGCATCAAAGAATACATATTTTATGGATACCCTACTCCCAAGTGAGTGTCCCTTAGATACCTGATCTAGGTCACATCGGATGGCTCTGTTGATGACCCTGATTCAATCAGACAACCAGATGGCTTTATTTGTGCACCTATGCTGCACCCACTGTCAGGATTTGGCCTGGCTTCTCACAGTTGTCCAGGATGTAACTGTATGTATTTGTGGCTAGTTATGGCCATGTTAATCTTACACTGACTCCTAAGGAGAAGGGCAGATGCAAGTGCCACACAAAGCTTTCCTTATCAGGCGATAAATGGAACAATCTTTCTGAAAAAGCCTCCTATGTAAATCTTGTGGACATGCTGATCAAATGGTATCTTTGCTGACTGATTGTATCAGACCATTAGATTAGATTACTGCATCCTGCAATAATGAGCTAGTCCATCTCTTTGACCAAAGAGGACACTAGCTGGGTGTCTCCTCCTAACCACCATATATTATGTCAGTATAAGCTGTTTGCTCTCTCTGCCTATTGCTGAAGCGGCTCCTGACTTTGTTTGCTTGAATTTTGGAGTGTATTTGTATGATTCATGAGCCTGCAGAAATATATTCTGGCTCTTCTCCACCAGGCCCTACTCCTTGGCTACCGGAGGGAATTCTTACATTGAAACAATGACAGCTTCTTGGAGAGACCTTGTCCTCTAATGCAAATCAGATATTGTAAAATCTGGAGATCTTTATTAAGCCCAGGCTGTAGTTAGAATGCCTCTCACCATTTCCGTGCTGGTGTAGCTGATGAGGGTGACAGTAGCCATCTGACCTTCACTAGGGTTGCCAACCTGACTCCTTGGACAGAGCAACCCCAAGGACTGCGTCCAGTGTGCTAATGTTGTAACACCATCCAGCTATGGGAGAAGACTGCTCTTGCCTTGGTTGCATTCTGGATGAGAGCTCTAGTCCAGGGCTTTCTTCCAGCTGACTTGCCGGTGGCACACAGTGAAGGGGGTCACCATTCTCCCTTGCTGCATGCACATACAGTCACCTCTTGTGTGTCATCATTGCTGTCCCCAGCACCTAGTTATGGACTTGAGACTCTGCTCTGCAGGGAGCTGTGTGAATGCTAACCAGAGAGGTGGCTCCTACCCCAAAGTGGTTACACTTTAATTAGAAGACAAAAGGCAGCAGATGGGTACAGATGGACCAACGGGGGAGTACAAGGGAACAATCAGACAACATTAGTCAGCATGGTAGGCAGCAGGCTTTACACACCAACTGCCTAACTCTTGTGAAGGCTTTGATAGGCAGCGGCGAATTATAACCGGCTTTGTGCAGGCTTATGGGGGCCTCATCAAGAGTGTGAAGGGCAGATGGGAAAAAGCAGTAAAGGTGCTTTTGCATGTCTGGAGAGCTGAAGGTGCAACAACTCAAAAATACCAGTGCTGATGGAAATTTTCCAGTCTTCTTTACATCCAAGGGGATAATCCTAACTTCACGGAGAACCAAAAAAACCTGTGGTAAGGCTACGTCTTGTGATGCAGCACCACCTCTCAGTGCAAGGCTGGTGTGCTAGTGCCAGAGCCACATTGCTTCTGGTCAAAAACCCTCCTGCTTGCCACCAGCTTGGAGGTTTCCATGGCATGTCAGATTCTGCTGTGTATCTGTGTCCCTTTCATCATGAGCATTTCATTGATTGTGGTAATGTGTTATCCCGTCATGTTGACAATAAACATCCAATTCAGGTGATAGCTGAGCTGCTGCAGGAAGATGAGCTTTCAAGCATGGGTACAGTAATTAAATATTTCTATCACAATGCAGTATCAAGGATCCATCCTATCATCCCTGATCACTCCACAGCATCCTCAAAAAAACAGGAAAGGGGGTTTGATTTGGTTAGAAATGAAAGAAAGAAACATAGATGTTGTTTCCTATTTTTTTTGGTGAATGAAAACAAATTCATATTTCTTTTTGAGTCCACACAAAATGTTTTTCTCATCTGAAAAAAAAATTTTAGGTAATTTATATGTAGTAAAAATGTTTTGTAACATAGACCGGTTTTGATAGAAAAATGTCATTTCAGAATGAAATTTTCTAAAGCTTTCATTTTGTGCATTGCCATTTTTAAGCAAAGCATGTAATTGCAAAAAGTCTAAGTGATATATGCTGACATTCTAAGAATCCTCTCCCTTGCACTCTCTTCAGGCCAAAATTCTTCTCTAATTTGAGTCTGAGCACAAGAATGACATTTTCCCCAAACTCCATTTACAAGTCAACTGACTATTCATCAGCCCAACAGGAATTGCTCCAGCTGTACTCCACTCACGAGTGGCATGGGAAGGTTGTGTGTCCTGGCACACCAGACAGATACACAGCACAGCAAACATCACTTTCCCCAGCTTTGCCCCCAGCCACATACTGGAAATCACTTCAGGGAGTCTGTAGCAGCCAGAAACCACACAGGTTGCCCCAGTGCCATTGGAAGAGGCAGTTTATTTCCTGTTGCTTTTGGTGGCCAGACTATGCAATGAAAGGACAGCTGAGGAAAGCATGGGAATTTTGGCAGTTTTAAGATTTGAAATTCGTGAAGAGATGAGGGCGGAGAGGAAGCAGCCAACCAAACTGAGTCTGGAGAAAGCGCTAGCATAGCTTCTGCTGAAGGAGGCTCACAGTGAGTGAACATGCCCCCAGTGCCTGAGGGTGTGCTTTCATCTGTTCAGTTGCATTTGCTTGAGACTGTCTCATGTCGAAGATGTCTTTGCTTGGCCTGTAAATCCTTTGCTTTTTCTATTTTTACATTTCCTGAATGTGATTAACTGGAGGCCCTGTTTTCCTTCCATAGGGCTTGAGAGAAGGGAGGTACTGCTGTGCCCTCATCTGCATATTCATAGGACCCTAAGTTTTTCTTTCTTTTGACTTTTTCTTTTGGTTTTGTTTTTCTTTCTTTTCCTCCTCTTCTCCTCCATTTTTTTGGCGAGGGTTTTGATAATTTGCTTTTCCTGGAATAGAAGTCTGGCCACATTTGCTTCTGAATGCATTTGAAATAAATTTTTCTTAATATGAAATTGCTCAGACATTTATTCAGTAAGGAATAGCTTGTTTGTTGTATCTTTGGCTTGGTTTCTTTCCTCTGGTGTTGGTTCTGGCCAGTGTTTCTGTGCTTGGTTCTCACACGCTCCTTGCTTTAGGTTTGAAACCTGGTTGTGTGTGGTTAACTTGGCTTGATCCTGACCTGCATCTTGGCAGTATTTTTTACTAGAGCAGGACAGTCTTTTCCCCTGTGGTTTTCTCTGCACTGTTATGTGTTAACTGCTTTGCTGCTTTTCAAAGGTATCTCAATGTTAAAAGTGTGGTTATCGCTGGAGTTATTGTGTGCTTGAGTTATTCTCGCTGCTCATGAACTCTGGCATGCGTTTAGTGTCATCGATTTGAGCGTGCAATCTGTTCAGCGTCGTTTGTTTTCCCGCTGCCTGAACTGTGTTTTCCCCGAGCCTGTAATTTTTTCAGACTGCCTTTGGTAATGTTAGATCCCGGCACTCACTCTTTCATTGCCTTGTAGTGGTGTCTGAGTTTCTGTCACTATCCTTTGGCCTTGCTTCCTTGTGAAAGGCTCCGGCATTTACCGATCTGGGTTTATTTCAAAAATGTGCTGGGGGTTGTGCAGTCTTCTGCTGAGTCATCAGTTTGCCAGGCTTATTTAATTTCCTTCTGCTGGGCTAGCTGCATTCTGCAACATCTCCCACCATGCCAAGCCTGGAAGATTGTTTGACAGCCTTTTTCTTGTTCCTGCTCAAGCTTTTGACTTGGTCTGCATTTTGTGTGACAGTTTCTGGTGCTTGTTTCCCTTAGGATTATTTCCTCGGTTCCTGTACACGATAATGACTTACATTTCTATTGTTCCTTCCTTCGAGAAGGATCCTAAGCACTTTGCAAAATTAACATACAGGCAACATTTCACTATAAGTAACATTCAGCCGCTCATGTAGTGGAATGGGGTTAGGCTGTTTCATGATGTAAAACAGTGCTGCACAGCCGCGTAGGGTAAGAAAGAGGAGTCTCAGATGGAAGGAGGTGAGGAAATTTTAGTTGGACTCTGGCCAATTTTGTCCCCAAAGTCTGTTTTTAGGGAAAATGACAAGGATCATTAAAGACCAGGAGTGATAAAGCTCGTGTCTTTCCGTTTCCAGATGATAATGCCTGAGCCTCAGATATATGGTGGGAGGAACAAACAAATCTGTGAAAAAACATGGTTTGGGTTCAATGAAAATATTAATTAATTTTGGCCAGATATGGAAGATTTATTTTGGAAGTTTTATTGCTGTAAATGAAAACTGACATTTTGGTGTCTTCATGTAGACTCACAAAAGCCTTTAGATACCATTCACAGAGGTGACGTGGAGGAGGAAATGGCAGCATCTTCCCCCAGATCCCAGAGTCTTGTTAGCCAGACAGTGAGGACAGACTACTAAGCAATGGGAAAAGTGCATTCAAATCCCTTCTGCCTGACTCAGAATGGAGGTCTAAACTGCAGACTCCATCATCTCTCAGGAGAGAGGTCTAGCCCTTGGGATTTTTTTTTTTTTT
>VZTL01018246.1:7329-44311 GCA_013400535.1 Scopus umbretta
GGGGGGGATGGAGAAGGCTGGGGGCCCAGCGGGAGGGAGGGAGGGGACTTGGGGCCCCGCTGGGAGGGAGAGAGGGGACTTGGGGACCAGCCATGCCCTGGGGAAGAGCGCCCTGCTCCCTGCCTGTCAGGGTTCAGGAGTGTCTGGATGCCTCTCTGAGGCATATGGTTTGGTTTTCGGTAGTCCTGCGAGGAGCAGAGGGTTGGAGTCTGTGATCCTTATGGGTCTCTTCTATGAATCTGGGGGGCATGGGGACCTGTAGGAGAGAGGGATGGAGAAGACCTGGGGACCAGCCGGGAGGGACGGAGGGGACTTGGGACCAAGCTGGGAGAGAGGGATGGAGAAGGCTTGGGGCCCAGCGGGAGGGACGGAGGGGACTTGGGGACCCGCTGGGAGGGAGGGATGGAGAAGACCTGGGGACCAGCCGGGAGGGACGGAGGGGACTCGGGGACTCGCTGGGAGGGACAGAGGAGACTTAGGAACTGGCCGTGCTCTGGGGAAGAGCACCCTCCTCCCCGCACGGGTCACCCCTCCCCACAGGCTGAGCACGTACCCCTGGTTTGGGGTCCACAGCCCCTCCGCTCCCCTTCCCCGCCCAGTCTCTCTGCAGCCATGAAGGCGAAGGTGTGCATCGGCCTCATCCTCACCATCGTGGCAACTGCCTGCCTGTGCCGTCCCGCGGCGGAGGCACCGGGTGCTGTGGGGGACTCCCACCAGCTCCCCGCCAACCTGGTCCGGCGCGACTGGCCCGAGTCCCTGTCCCAGGAGCAGAAGCACTTTATCTCCCAGTTCCTGCCTCACATCTTCACAGGTACCAGGAGGTGCAGGGTGGGCAGCACTCGGGGGGGCCCCGTAAGGCACAGCCCGGTCCCTGCGCCAGCCCCCAGCCCGGGGCAGCTCTCACCTGCTCCCCTTACCCCGGCAGAGCTGGGCGACCACAAGGGCTACGTGCGCGGGGACGACGGCATGGAGGCCCTGCACGACCACTACTACCCCGACTGGATGGACTTTGGCCGCCGCAGCGCTGAGGACTCGGCCGATGCCGCGTAGCCACGGCGCTAGCCATGCCGTGTGGAGCACCAGCACGTTCAGTGCATGTCTCTGCCTACAATAAAGCTTTGGCACTACAGCTGCTGCTGCTCACGTCTTTGCCGGGAAGAGCTGGAGAGGGGGGCAGGCGGGTGGGATTCATCCCCAGCCCCACCAGGAAGCGCAGGGCAGAGACCTGAGGGCGCACGGCGGTAGACACGGCACACACAAGCTGCTTTGTGACTCCACATTTATTTGACAGGGGACAGTGCACGGCCTGGGGTGAGGGACGCAGCTGGCAGGAGCAACAGCTACGCCCCGAGAAACACCCGCTGCAGGCGTCCCCTGAGCCGGGGGTGCTGCCGCTACTGCTATTCTGTGGGAAGGAAAAAGTTTAAAACCACCATTCTCTTTAAAAGTCAGCCCAGGTGCTGGCCAGGGGCCCAGCCCGCGGTAGGAGGTCTCACGCCGGCACACGCGGGTCTGCTCCGGGACTGCCTGAGCCCAGACTGCGCATTGCCCTCAGCTGCAGCAGCCCGGACAGCCCCGAAGGGCCGAGCTGCTCCTTGCTCCTCGGACAGGCTCAGGAAAAGCAGGAACAGTTTTTATTGCCAGCAACCAGCTCCTGCGAAAGGTCTGTACCCCCACAGTGCGTGCCAGGGTCAGCCCCCACGCGCTGCCCGGAGCTGGCTCCCCCCAGAGCCTCGAGCATCGCCCCACGCAGCTCCCTGCACGCCAGAGCCCTGCTCCAGCATAACACGGGGATGGGGAAGCATCACCCTGGGGCTACATGGCACCGCAGGGTTGTGTCCCGGCAGCCAGGGCAAAGCTCCCACGAGCTGGTGCCAGGAGCACTGCCAGGACTTCACCAGGAGCGGAGGCTGAAAGCCTGCCCCGTCTCCATTTCCCCACGGACGGATGATGAAGAGGACGGAGGACACATCTTGTCCTGAACTCACGGGATCTGTAGCACCATCACGTCAGCGCACCCTGGGCTCCCTTGCGCTCTCCCCGGGCATAGGACATCTCCCCTCTGGCCACCACCTTGTCCA
This sequence comes from Scopus umbretta, assembly GCA_013400535.1. NCBI lineage: Eukaryota > Metazoa > Chordata > Aves > Pelecaniformes > Scopidae > Scopus > Scopus umbretta. The sequence continues at coordinate 9,411 of VZTL01018246.1, forward strand.
GCCCCAGGCGCCGCAGCTTCTCCACCAGGTTCAAGGTGAAGATGCTGCTCCTGGGTGAGGGTCTGTCCTGCTCCCCACCCGCAGGCAAGAGCCGGGTGTCAGCGTGCTGGGGGTCCTGGGAGGGGAGCGGGGCAGTCGACCCAGTCCCTGGCACCAAGGCGGAGATGCCCTGCACCAGCAAGAGCCTGACGAGTCCCACGGGGATGCTCGGGGGTCTGGGGCCAGTCATCAGCATCGGGGAAGACGGCTCTGGCGAGGGGCTGCCGAGGCTCAGCCCCTCAAAGGGCCCACAAGAAGGCACGACGGCGTTATACAGACTGGAGGGGAAGAGAGAGGAGAGGCAAGGGTCAGCAGAGGGCCCTGTCCCAGGGGATGCTGCTGCAGGGGCCAGGGGGTCCTCAGGCAGAGCAAGGCCCCCTTTGCTCCATCCTACATGCTCATTCACCTAATGAGCCTCAGGCTGTGGGAGACCCCCACGATTGCAGCATTGCCCAAGCGCCCCAAAAGTCATGGCACCATGCTGGTGGGGGGGAAAAGGAGGCAAACAGCCATGCCCCCACAGCTCCCAGGCAGCCAGGAGAGAATGGGACATGGTCGCTGCTCCACAAGCATTTTCCAAACATGCAGGGTTTTGTCTAACAGCACACAGTGAACTCCAGCTCACGCCGACCCCCAAGGAGCCTTGGAGGGTTCATGAGGGCCAAGCAACAGTGCTCATTACTGACGGGGCAGCCAGGCTCCGGGCCCAGGCTGGCGCTGGCTCCTCCAGCCCAGCCTGAGGAAAGGTAATGCTTTATGCACAAGTCCAGGGAGGAGGCAATCCATGTCCGCTCCCAGGGAAGGTAACTGCTCATGGGCACCGGGAGCAAATGCTGCTCTTGCCCCGAGGGAGCTGCTCCCTAGGGCGAGCCCAGCCTCATCTGCCCTGAGGAAGGCTCTTCTTCCCATCAAGGTGCTGCAGTGCAGAGGCCGGGGGGCTGGCGCGTACCCCTGGGCAGGCAAGCGCTCAAGCAGGCGGATTCGGGGACGTTTCAAGTGCCAGGCAGCTCGCAGAACATCAAGCTGCTTCCCCGAGCTGCACGGAGCCAGGCTTGGGGTGAAGAGAGGGTGAGGGGGAACAGGGGGGCTGGGGTGGCAGTGCAGGCGGTGGGGGGCCACGCGCCTTACCTGGGTGTCACTGTGGTGATCTCAGTGGTGGGGTGGAGGATGTGGCAGGTGGTGATGGTGAAGGTAGACAGGGTCTGGGGGAGGTTGTTAACAGAGAGGAACACTGGAAGGGACAGGAGACACCAGGTTAATGGGGAGGGGGGGGGCACGACAGAGGCAGAGGCGGGGAGCAGGGCTCTAGGCAGATGGGAGAGGCCAAAGCTGGGCTGTGAGCTGCCACCGCCGGCAGAAAGCTGCATGCATGGGGCACATCTCCAGCAGCATTTGGGTCCAGCGCTTGCTCAGAGGAGGGGGCTGTGAGCACAAGTGGTAACAGGGGCTGACGTTTCCCCCAGACCTGTCCCTTCCACGCGCCCGGGCTGCAGTGGCTGCATGCCAGCGTGACAGCAAGGGCTCACCCCAGCAGGGTGGCTGCAGGACAACAGCCTTCGTGCAGCTGCAGACGGAGCATCCCCATGGGGACGGACGGGTGGCAGGGACAGGCCACCAGCACGAGAAGGGAGAGCACGGGGCAGGGCGAGAGGGAGCCTGGGCAGGAGGCCAGGGGCATCCCGGGGGCCACGTCCCCTCTGCCCCCTCACCCTGCGCTCACCCCCAGGGCGCTCCTTGGCTTTGGCAGGCATTGATGTAGGGAGCAGCTGGAAGGAGCTGGCATCCACGTCATCCTCTTCCAGGTCGTTGAGGCTGTAGACCTCCTCCAGGTCAATGTCCAGCTGCCTGAAGTCTTTGGTGAGCACCCCGGGACGGGGCACCAGGATCCCACCCAGGTTGGGCCGTGCCAGCTGCTGCCAGTGGTGGAGCGTCACAGAGCCTGGGAGGGGGACACAGCCAGGGGGGGCTCATCTGGTGTCATGGGACCCTCCTGGCACTTCCAGCTCTGCACACCAGGAATTCACCTCCACCCCTCACCTTCCAGGGGCTTCACGATCTGCAGCTTGTCGGGCAGGTAGGTGAGGGAGCCAAGGGAGAAGCCAGAGCCAGCGGTGAGCTCCGAGCCCCCCGAGTAGTTGGTCCCCGTGGAGACGATGCTCTCATTGGGGGTGAGGAAGCCGCTGGAGCTCTCCCCATCCCTCAGCCGCCACAGCTTGTGCTCCCGCTCCACATCGAAGAAGGAACGATCCTCCGAGGCATGGCTCTGCTGCTGCACCGACAGCCGCTGCACCGCTGCCTCCAGGTCCTGCCGGCCCGGGGCGGCCCGGGGCTCCCCTCCAGCCCCCTTGCCCCTGCCAGCAGGCACAACATTAGGGTGCTCGGGGCCACGATCCCCCACTGCACCCCCCTACACCGTACCGGACCCCAGCCGGCGGCAGGCTCCAGCCACACCTGCCCTCCCCCTGCCCCAGGCTTGCGGCATTGATCAATGCTCCGGTGTGATCAACACCTTGCCAACATCCCAGCTCCTCCGCAGCGGCAGCGGCTCTGTCCCACCCAGCCCGAGCCCCCGCTGCAGCACTCACTGGGTGCCCTCCAAGCCGGAGCAGCTGGCGTGAGGGGTGCTGGTCCCCCCGGAGGGGGTAGCTGATAACTGCTTGGAGCCTGGCATGTTGTGGGGAGACTCGGAGCAAGACTTGGCTTTGGCTGCCTGGTTCACCGCTTTCACCGTCTCAAAGACGCGCAGATAGCTCCTGCAGGCAGGAATGGACCCTCAGGCCAGCCCCCAGGGACCCCCCCTGCTCCTGGGCCAGCAGGAGCCACTGAAGCCAGCACTCACTTGTAGTCCGAGGAGGAGCTGTCTGTCCCCTTCCTCATTGTCCCTTTAATCTCAGCCGCCAGCGAGTCCTGGAGACACCGGGTGTCAGCAGAGGGGAGAGGAAAGCCCCCCCACCCCTCCCGCTGCCCAGCCCTGCCTGTGCCCCCGACTCACCACGGGCAGGAGGCTGGGCGCGCTGTAGCGGCCGACGGTGCTGTTGGGCAGGCTGCGGCTGCGCAGGCTCTTGATCTCCTCCTGGGCTTCCTGCAGCATCCCGCCGCACTCGGCGTACTTCTCCTGCAGGTCCTGCAGCTGCAGGCACAGGTGCAGCTCAGGCACGGCGGCCGTGGCAGCAGGGCAGGACACCCCGCTGGCCAGGGCACCCACGGGCAGGTCCTCCCTGGGCTCACCTCCGTCCGGAGCTGCTGCTGCACCTCCTTCGCCACAGCCAGGTGCTGCTGGAGCTCCTCCACCTCCGAGCCATACTGCGGGTAGGAGCAGGCAGGTCAGGGAGCTGTGCCTTGCACCCCCCCGGTACCCCCCAGCACGGGCAGGGCCACTCACCGTGCGGCACTTCTGCTGCAGGTTCACGACCTGCGCCAGGAGCTGGCTGATCTCCTCCTGCTGCCGTGCCATGTCCTCCGTCTTGCGGGACAGCTCGTCGGAGAGGTAAACAACCTGCCGGCTTGCTTCAGCTGGGGAGGGCCCGGGGCCCGTCACCACCAGGGCATGGTCCCCCAGCCCATGCAGTGACTCTGGACAGCGCCTGCAGACCCCCAACCCAAGCCCCCTGCGAGCCCAGCCTCACGCACAGAACTGCTCCACACAGTCGATCATCAGCTGCTGCTCCTGGTCCTCATACTGACAGGTCTCGGTTGCGATGTTGGTAGCCTGGGGAAGAGGGTCAGAGGGGCTGAGCACAACAGGCAGGACCTGCCACCTCCCGGGGGGCCAGCTCAGGCCCCCAGGGCAGCGAGCCGGGCAGAGGCAGGCAGAGAGGGACGTCCCGCCAGCTGGCTCTGCTCACCTCCATGCGGAGCTTCTGATTCTCCTCCTCCAGGCACTTGAGTTTCTGCTGCAAGGTGTCGTACTGGAAGTACTGCTGCAAGGACAGCGAGGATTCGTGCCGGCGCAGCCTGGGGATGGCAGGGAGGGCGCTGAGCACCCGCAGTGCAGGCAGGATGGGGCTGCCCGCCCAGCCCCCTGCTCACTCCCCCCAGCTCCCCAGCAGACACCTACAGCAACCCAGCTCCGTGGAGCTAGACCCATGGAAGCCATATGAGGGAAGGGAGAACCAGCCCCAGCGCTACCCCAGGGAGTGCGTTGGCTACAGCCCAGCGCCTCTGCCCAGCCCCCAGGAGCAGTCCTGCCCCAGGGCGAATGGTGGGACAGGGACCCCCAACTCACGGCGTGGAGGCAGCAGAGGTGGGCTCGCTCTCCTCCGTCGTGGTGGTGTAGAAATGGAGCAGGTCATCCCGCATGGAGACCTCGTGGCGCAGCTGCGCTATCTGGGAGGGGAAGGGGCATCAGGGCATGGCTGAGAGGACTGCGGCCACCCATGGCCCCCAGGCCAGACACACAGGGGGCCGAGGCCAGGACCCTGCACCCAGGGGCCATTACCTCCTCTTTGGCCAACTCCAGCTGCTCCTCCAGGAGCTCATTGCGCTCGGTCAGGCTACGGTTCTGCTTCAGCAAGGACTGCCCAATGCGCGCCGCCAGCTCCAGGTCCCGCTCCTTCTGCAAGGGGCAGGTCCACCTCAGCTGGGGCCCATCCCCTGCTCTGCGCCCTCTTCCCCAGCATCCCTGGGGTCCCACCAGGGCCAGCCCAAGCCCGTGTGCGGGGCAGGCACCAGCATACCTCATCCAGCAGGTTGGTGACGGCATCGATGTCGTGGTAGGTCTTTGTGATCCTGACCACCCGCTCCGTGCACAGGACTGGGGGAGAAGGGCAAAGGGTGAACCCCTGCACTGCGGGAACACCGGCCCGGGGGCTCAGCACTGTTCCCTGCCGTGGCTTCCTATCAGCACTCGCTGCCCTTGGGGATGCACAGCAGAGGGAACGAGGAGGTGGCTGCTGCAGGCAGCACAAAGCTGCTCCAGTCTGGTCACCAGAAAGGACCTTTTATCTGCTTGGCAGCACCAGCCATGGCGCAGGGCAGCAGCAGGCAGGGATGCTCACAGCCGCGACAGCACCATGGGAAATGGGGTGCTCCCACCTCACCCCCCAACCCTGCCTGCAACTTGGGGCAGCAGGAAAGATGCTGAGCTCCCCTCGCTGCACCCACTCCCCCAGCCTGCACATAGTGCCAGCCCTGCCGCAGGATCCACAGACGGGAAGGAGGGCTGGGGAAAGGCAGGCAGCAGAGACAGGATCGGAGGTGACATCTCCAGCAAAAAGCAGGCTGGGGCTCCAGTATAAATAGAGGTGGGTGGCACCACGCAGAGCCAGGCTCACGGGCAGCGTCCCCTCCAATCTGTCCCCAGCCCCCTCCCCCAGATCCCCCCCCAAGAAGCCAGCCCTGCCCTAGTTTCTCCCTGGAGATGCTGGCCGAGGCAGAGCCAAGCTCATCCTCTCCGGATGCCGCACCCCGCACCCACCCCGATGCCCCTCCAGCTGCAGCGAGGCGGCGATCCACACTCTGAGCAACAGGGGCAGAGGCAGCTGCAGGCAGGTTGCCTCAGTAACAGGCAGCTGCCTGCCACGCCAACACCACGCAGCACCACTGCATCAGGCTGGGCCCCCGCTAAAGCCCTGCCTCCTCCCTGCAGCTATCTGGGTCTCTGGCAGGGAGAGGTGGTCCGAGGACAGGGACGCCTGTCCCCCCAGCACCGATCCTGCCAACTGCGCCTGCAGAAGCTGCCAGGCAGCACCGGGCACGCACCCAGATGGCGGCACTGGAGCTGCGCGGTAGGAGGGAGCCAGCAGCGAGCATGAAGCCCCCCGGCCCTGCCTGCACCACACAGCCTCTCCTGATGCTCCCTTCTGACATTCGACTGCCCCAAGGGCACGTGCCTCAGTTTCCCCTGACAGAGCAGCGCTGGCTGCGCTCGGGGCCTTCAACCTGCGTCCCCAGCCACGGCCACGCTCCCCAGCCGGGCAGACAAAGTGGGTTAACAGGAGAGGCTCAGCCACACAAATCCCATTAGGCTGCCCCAGCTGGGGTTGTGTAATGGCGTGCGTGTTGTCATGGCAATGCCCCCATCTGCCACCCCCGTCCCGTCCCCGCTGCCCCAGGTGCTGGCCCCACAGCCCGGTGGGCACGTACCCCAGCGGGCACGTACCCCAGCGGGCACATCCAATCTCCGATGGCCCAGCCCCAGCCGCAATCCCCTCCCCGCGCCCCAACAGGGCCTGGCTCCCTGCAGGGGTCCCCAACTGCACCTCATCAGGCCACCGAGCCGTTAATTGGAAATAATTAGAGCATGAGCATCGTTACGGTTCGAGCGAGTAGCAGGCCCTGGGAGACGCTGGGGGTTGCGGCACTAGCGAACACATAAACAGCCGCCCCAGCCGCGGGCCTGATCCGGTGCGACGCGGGGACCCCCAACCCCACGGGCACACGCAGACCTGGCAGGGGTCCCCTCGCCCCCCTCCGCACCACCACCGCTGTGGGGACCCCCCCCTCCCTGGGGTCAGGGCGGCCCTGGGGACCCCCATGGGGCAGCTTCCCTGGGATGGAGCCCTGCGAGCGGGGGGCCAGGGGGAAACGGGCGGGCGGGATTCGCTGCGGCCGTAGGCTCCCCCCCTCCGGCGCGCCTTTGGGGACGCGGTCCCCATCAGGGCATCCTGGAGGCAGGGTCCCCATCAGGCACCCCAGGACCAGGTTCCCCGTCGGGGTCACCCTGGGGGAGCCATCAGGACAATCCTGCTCAGCCCTGGGGTGCTGGTGCTGCTGGGCTCTGTGTCTCACTTCCCGGCCCCCAGCCCATGGACACGGAGGGGTCTGGGCATGTGGGTCCCCATGGATGAGAGGTCCCCACTGCTGAGAGGGGACACTGAGGGGTCACTGGTGCCTGAGCAGCAGCTCTGCAGGGCTGACCCAATGGGTCCCGCACAGACGGCAACTTCTGCCCCTCAGGAGGGACAAGGAGAGGTTTCTGGTCCTTCATCCCAAACCCAGGCTGCGTGCAGGGCGGGGGTCCCCGTGATGGTCAGGTTACACCACGGTACAGCCCTTGCCAAAGCTCCTTGCCCTTTTCCCTGGCCAGCCTTGCTCTTCTACCCTAGGCCTGGGTCCCCCTACCATCACCAACGCTGCTCACCGCAAATCCTGCCCGCTCAGGTGCCCAGTGCGGTGCTGGGACCTGCCGGCTCCCTGAGCTGGGAAAGGGCTTCTCCGTCCCCCTCCAACCTGCCCCGCTCGGCACCCCTGAGCGTGGGCTGGCAGGAGCCTCAGCCCCCCGTGCCCCATCCAGGCAGCCCCGTGCTCCCCAGCTGGCACCCCCAGCTCCCCCACAACCACACTTATGCAGAGGCAGCGCTGAATAAATCACGCTGTGCTGAATTATGGAGGAGCTGGCTGGCACGTAGCACAAGCCTCGCGGGCGGGAGGGTAGAGGGGCTGCGCTGAGGACCACACGCCACGGCACGACAGCGCGCTGAGCGTGGTGCTGGTAATGCCAACATACGTACTGCCTGTCCCCATCGCCTGCCCCAATGCCGTTCCTCGTTAGTACCAAACTAACCCGTGAATCGACAAGGCTGGGGCTGGAGCTGCCCCTCATCAGCACACCATGCCTTTATTTGCCTGCTGGACTTCTGCCCGCTGGGATCCTGACTCCAAACCACATCCAGCCATAACCACTGGGACCCTCCTGGAGCTGGGGCCGGAGCCAGCACCTCAGTTCCAGCCTCTCCCTCCTCCTTGCACCGGTGTTTCTCCCCGGGGATGGCAGAGCGTGAGGGCAGGGATCCAGCCAGCTCACCTGGGCACCGGCCCCCCCTGGGGACCCCAAGGACACAAGCCTGTGTCTCGGCATGGACAGGCAGGAGCTGCCTCTTTCTAATCCCCTGCCTGGGGATTTGCTCCTCCGGGCAGGTCCCCTGCGTCTCTGCGCAAGCAGATTACAGGGGGCTATTTCTGATGGCAGCTTAAAGGTTTGGGTAAAGGGATGAGGCAGCACGGGCCCCCTCCACGCCAGCACATGCAAACAGCACCGGAGGCACGGAGAAACGTGACCCGTGGGGCTCCCAGGGCCGAGCGTGGCTGTCCCCACGGAGAGGGGATGGGGGGTGCCCGGGGTCCTACTGAGCTGGGTGCTCCCTGCCCCATGGCACGCAAACGGGGTTGGGGCTCAAGCTTTTCTGCTGTCGCTGCAGGGTAGGGGGGTGCTGGTGGCCGGCGGGGGGCACACCCCGCTGCCTGCTGCACAGCAAGGGGAGCAGCTGGATGGGGAAGGCTGCGAGTGTGGGCAGGGCACGACGGGGGGTTTGTCCCCAGCCCAGGCTGTCGCAGGCAGAGGGGTGGCAGCCGGGCAGGCAGCGGGGCCAGGCCCTCAGCCCCATCTGTCTCCCACTGCCCCATTTCCATCTCCCAGCCCCTCGCTCTAATCCTGCCCCCACCACACGTGGACCAGAGGCAGAAGCAAAGCAGACATAATCCGTCTGTGCCCCCCACTGAACCTCGACCCCACGCCAGGAACGGGCCTCGCCGCACCACCATGGGGCATCGTCCCTGCCCGACCACGGGGGCTGTGGGTGTCTCCCCCCAGGTGCCCACACCCCACGGCTCTGCGGCCTTCTCCAGCAGCAGCAGCAGCAGCCCCGTGTCCCCCTCAGCTGCTGCGGGATGTCGTGTTTTGTGGGGCAGCAGCACTGGAAGCCATTGATGACCCCTCCACTGTTCCCCCTGCCGGTGTCCCCCCGCCCCAGGAGCTATGGCATAGTGCAGGGGAAGCAGGGACGTGCAGGGGGTCCCGGGAGATGATGGAGGCTCTCTCCAAGCGTCCGGCTTGGCTCAGCAGAAGCTGCTCCCAGAATTAGCCCAGGATGTTCCGGGCGAGGAAATCCAGCCCGTCAATCCCGTTAGCAGCGATTAGCTCCTGTGCTGCTCTCGTGGCCCCGACCCAGCCTGGCCAGCGCTGCCTGCACCACTGCCTGCACCTCACTGCCCTCGCCAGCCCCACGGCGCAGGATGAGGCACTCACGGAAGTACTGCAGGGTCTCCTCGATCTGCTGGGGGGTGAGGGGGACCACGGGCTCCAGGGGACCAGGGCGGGCACGGAGCCAGTCATCGTGGTCGTAGCCAAAGACGGTGTCGGCCCGCAGGGTGTAGCGGGGCAACTGCTCGCCCAGCAGGCTGATGATCTCCACCTCGGGGACATCGCCGCTGCACAAGTCTGGGGACAGAGGGGCACGGCATCAGCGGAGGGTGGGGGGCACCCGGGTGCAGGGGGGGGCCGTGGCGGGGGGGGGGGGTGGCGGGGGAGCCCTGCCCCCGCCCCTCAGCCCAGTCTGTCCCCTCGGGGTTTGGGGCTGGTGCCACCAGCTGGGTCTGTCCCCACAGCCACTCGTGTGGGGACTGGGAGTCCCCCCGCAGGGTGGCACGCAAGACCCCCGCCCCAGCTCTCCCCAGCTCCCCTCTCACCCCCCCTGCTTTCTGCGGGCAGGGTCCTGCTGCCATCTCCTGGCCACGCTCTGCCCGGCCGAGCGGCGCTGGGGACAGCAGGCCAGGGATGCCAGCATGGGGCCAGGGATGCCGGGACAGTGGCTCAGCTCCAGGCACACGATGGGAGGGGACAGGACGAAGGACCAGCCCGGAGCTACCCCAGCCCCTACCCCCCCGGTCCCCAGGGCCACCCACCAGCACCGCCCGGCTCTACCCACCCGTGATGGTCGCAGCATCGCAGCGGCCACCCGTGGCCGACCCGTGCGGTGTGGGGCTGGCATGTGGCAGGGCAGCGGTGGATGAGTCTGGGCCGGGCCGGAGGTGGCAGGCGGGCAAGCACTGGCCAGGGGGGGTCTCTTGCAGGACCGCGGTGTCCAGTTTGGCTGGCGTTACGTGGGGGGGCTGGATGCCATGGGGAGAAGCACCTTCCTTCCTGGGTCCCCAGAGCAGCACTGGCAGGCAGCAGAGTCCCCTCTCTGGCCCTGCCTGGAGAGAAGAAGCTGTTAGGGTGATGCTCTGGGCACTGGGGGACACATCCTGCACCCCAGCCACACACTCAAGCATTCGCCTGTCCCCTAGCATCCTGCCAGCTGGCCAAACCCCCTCTCCAGGGGCAGCCTGTGCCAGGCCCGGGGGCTTGCGGAGACCTGGACAGCATGGCCAGGGCTCAGGTGTCCCCACTTCCCAGCCAGGCTGCTGTGGGGACGGGGGGACTGCAGGGACAGCCAGCACCCAGGCAGGCCCCAGCCCAGCCTCCGCCTGCTGCTGGACATGGAGCAGTTCTGTGGATGGTGCCGGGTCAGCGTACCTGCTCAGCTCCACCTCTGCGGCAGCCGCTACATGATGCGGGGGGGCTCAGCACCACAGCAAAACACTTATTGATGTCCGGATCAGTGCCAGCGCCAGACAGGGAAGAGGATGCTCTGCAGGGACTGGGCAAGACCCTGCTTCCCCCAGGCTGGCAGCAGGAGCCGGCAGGAGAAGGAGCCGTACAGCTGCGCGGCAGTGGGTGGACGCAACCGTGGTGCTGGCAGCTCTCGCGGGAGCCCCACCTCAGAGAGCAAAGTTCAGCCATGATCCTCCACCCCACCAGCACCAGGATGCGGAGCAGGGACCTGCAGTGGTGCCCAGGGCAGGGCTGGGCATCATCCACATCAGTCCCATCCCAGCCATAAACACATCACGCGACAGGCCATAAAACAGCATGTTCCTGCTCTTCTGCCACCTCCAGTGGCCCTGGCTCGGGCTGCAGGCACTGCTGGCCCTGCTGGCCCTCTGCCCTGTGGGGCAGGAGCCTCCCGCACAAGCCCCATGCCCCCACCTCCACCCTTGCTCCCACCTCCGATGCTGGGGGGGCTGCAGCTCCAGCAGCCCCTCATCTCTGGGAGCAGGTTTCATGCCAGGGCATCGCTGCCCTCCCTCCCAGCACATACTCATGGCTGCTGTCACCTCCACAGCACCCAGGCAAGGCCAGCCTGCACCTCCCTCCAGCGAGGCCAGATCCTCCCTGGCACATGGGACAGGCACAAAGGAGCAGGGACACCCCAAAGCACGCCCGCAGCCCCACAGGCCTCTGCCCCATGGCACCGGGACCGCCAGACCTACGCGGCCCAATCCTGCACAGTGCTGCCCAGAGAACAACTCCCCAGCCCCAAACCCACAGACCCTCTCCCTCCCCACTTCTTCCCAGAGAAGGAAGGGGACCCACCGTGCCGAGGTGCCGGGCTGCTGCTGCCCCGGTCCCCGCGCTACCGCTGGCTCCGGGGAGGAAGCCCGGCCGGTGAGTCAGCCCTCAGCCGGGGCTGCCAGAGCCCTGCGTCTCCTTTTGGCCCAGCTCCTGCACGTACATTAACTCTCCCCAGGGGGACCTTGTTCAGACATGTGTGAGCAGCTCCCATCACCCCGGACCCCGCTGTGCCCCCCCCCAGCCACCACCATTCGGCTTTGGGATGATGTGGGGACCTGCCCCACGGGGGCTGGTGGGGAGCTGGGCCAGAGCAGGAGGACAGTGAACCCGGGGTGCTGCCCGGCGGTGGTGGGCCAGGAGAAGCAGGGCCGCGGCTCAGCCTGCGCCCGGGTGCACGTGCAGACCTGCGCTCGCTGCTCTCTGCCCTGCCCCGATGCCGTCACGCAGCTCCTGTCCGGGCACCTCCCTGCCTGCGCAGCCTTGCAGCGGGGCCAGGCTGGGCTCGACCCAAAGCCCCTTCCCCACCCTGCACCCGGGTGCCGATGCTCGGCAGCAGCTGAGCGGCGCTGGGGCGGCTGGGTTCGCTCCGGGCTATTTTTTCCCTTCAGCTGCTGTGGCAGAAGCCTGGGGCTGGGGAGGGGAGGCTGCGAGGAGCGAGGAGCCTCCACAAGTGCCTGGGTTGGGGGACAGCAGAGCAGCAAGGCCAACATGTGGGGTGAGGGTGAGAACGAGGTGGTGGCTCAGTCCCACTGCTGGGATGGGGGTAACTGCGCTCCCGCCCTGCCCCAGTCCAGGGGACATCCCCAGAGAGGTCCCAGCAGAGCCCCCTGGGCCGGGGACATCCCTGCTGTCAGGCAGGGAAGGGTAGGGACACAGCCAGGCTGTGGCTCCCACAGCCCATTCGATCCCATCCCGATGCTCAGGCGATCCCAGGAGGCAGCATCTGCCTGAAGCATCGTTCAGAAATGGGTCTCTCCCTGCACCCACGGCCATCGGGGATGGACTCCTGCCCCACCAGTTCATCCCGCGCGCCGCCTGGCTGCCCAGCCAGAGCAGGCCCCCCATCACCTTCGCTCTGTGGTGACCCCCCAACACCTGATGCTCTACCCCTGCCTCCAGCCTCGCCGTGACGGACCACACCGTGGGTTTTATGCGCCCAAGGGGCTGAGCCCTCCGTTCCCTCTGCAGAAATATCCCCAGCAGCGTCAGCCTCTTCCTGCAGAGCGGAAAAACCCTCCCTGCTCCCGCACAGACTTCCTGGTTCAGGCACCACGAAACGCAGCCAGACCCCAGCCACCGCCGCCAAGGCCCCTCAGCGGCCAGCCACTGCTGTGGCCAAACCGTTCCCCGGGACCCCCGGGACCCCGTCCCTGCCACAGGCCCCGGGCTGCTGACGCCGAGGGAGCAGGAAATCCCACCCGGCGAGGGGCAAAGTCTTCAGCAGCAAAGCATGGAAGCATGTTACGGGTATCGGAGCCCACGAGTGGGAGTGGGGTCACGGCGGGAGCTGAGAGCCAGGAGAAGGGGTGAGACGAGGAAAATTCTTTGGGGGACTCCGGCAGCCGCCGCCTGTGACACCCGGGGGACCAGCGGGACGGCTGGGCACAGCCTGGGGCTCACCCACCGGGGCTGCCAGGGGATTCAGTGTGCCCGGAGGTGCTGGGGCTCGGTGCGCCCCGGGGGAAAGCGGGACACCGGGGTGGGGGGGGAGCTGGAGGCACAGTGCCCCCGATGACAGCAGGGAGCCTCTGTGCCCCGGAGGGGGTGCGGGATACAGGGACAGCCGGGGGCTCGGTGCTCCCGGGGCTGCCGGAGCTCGGTGCACCGGGGGGTCCCGGGGCGGCGGGGCTCACTCACCGCTGGGCACTGCTCCCGGCGCGGCGGCGGGGCCCTGGTACATCGCTCCCGCGGCCCCGCCGGTAACAAAAGCCGCTCCCCGGGCAGGTGCGGAGCTCGGTCGGGCATGCCGGGACCTGTAGTCCGGCCCGCCGCCTCCCGGGGTGCCCCCCGGCCCTCCCCGCCGTATGCAGCTGCCTGGGGGACCCCGCAAGCAGCTCTGGCTGTCCTGGCAGGGGTGCCCTCTGGCTCCGCTTCCCCCCAAAATCCCAGCGTGGTCCCTGGCAGTCCCGTTGCAGCGGGGCTGCCGGTCTTGGGGTGTGCAGTCCTGCCCCAGTGAGGGGACTCCGGGGGGGTGAGAGGCACATCCCTGCCCATGGCCCCGGGAGGTGCTCTGGGGCATCTCTGGGCTCACTGCCACCTCAGGGACAGGCAGATATGACACTGAGAGCATCCCTGATACCCGCAGTGGGGCTGGCTGGCAGCCCCAAGAGGGGCTCCAGGCTCAGCACAGCCAAACCCCCAGCTCAGGACACACAGCGCTGGAGCCCCATGTCCTACATCCACCCAGTCATGGATGCTCGGGGTGCAGCAAAGTGCTGGCAGCTCTGCTGGGGACCCTGGGGACAGAGGTGAGACTTGGCACAGGCTGGGAGCAGGAGCGCTCCATCCGCTCCTCTGAGTCACCCTGGGGACCCCCCGGCAGGGCAGCAGAGCCTGCACCCAGGGAGATGCAGATCTGGGTGCACGAATGCTGTCCCACACTGCACAGCCCAAGCAGCAAAGGTTGGCCTGGCTGGATCGCCTGCTCCCACTCTGTACACGGGCCTTATTCTCAGCGCCTGTCACTGATCCGTCTCTCATTCCGGCAGTGGCTGCAGCAGGCAGTGGGCTGCCTGGCCCCGCAGCCTCGTCCCACAGGCCACCCTGGCCCTGCTGCCCTCCGGAAGCGTGCTCGGGGCTGCCGGGGCTGCCCGGAAAGCAGCTGTTGTTTTGCTCGTCCCTGGTCCTGGCACGGGCTGTGGCAGGAAGCTCGGCCGCATCCCTGCTGAACCGGGGCTTGGCCGCGGGGCTGAGCTCAGCACAGGATGTTCCCCCGAGCCAGCGGGACAGCACTGGAACCAGACCCGCTCCTGCTGCCTTTGTCCCTGGCTCGCTCCCGCCCTAGCCCAGGCTGCTAACCGGAACCGTCCAGGACTGACGGCAGCACGCCACGACGGACATGCAGACCTCCATGTCCTACCACGCTCTGCAGCAGCCCAGGCGCCGTGTGTGGTGGGCACCCACCTCCCCGTCCCCCCACCTCCCTCTGTGGCACAACCAGGCGCTGCAGCCTAGCCCAGCAAATGTGCAAGGATAGAGGGGTTGATGCTGACAGCGAGTGGGAATGGCTGCGACTTTGTTCCCGGGCTGATTCGTGTCCTGCTAGTGGCTGCACAGAAGGAGCTGTGCTACAGCAGGCAGAGCTCAGAGCCGGGGGGTCAGGGGCGATGTCCTGGCTCTCCAGCTGCCTCCCCATGTCACAGTGCTGGGTACCTCACCAAACCGATGCAGCAGTTGCAGCAGGGGCAGAGGTACAAACCCACCAGGAACGGGAACGTGGGCATCCCAGGACTACCCGTTTCACCCTTCCATCCCCCAGCACATACACCCCACTAGGCAAAACGCACGGCCCTGCCCCTGCCCGCAGCCTCGCACAGAGCTGCTGCAGGCAATCTCCTGCCTCTGGGCTCAGTCTGCGCCTTCTTGCCTAAAAAAGTGCCGTGGGAAAGCCTGGAGCAGCCGACTGCCAGCGGTGGCTGTCGCTGGCCCCGTCCCCGTGCCAAGGAGGCCGCCAAGCAGATGGGCAGCCCTGAAGTTGGTGGGTAACTTTGCGAACAGTTTCCACCTCCCAGCACAATCCCTGCCTGGCGCCGCTTCCCCATCGCCCGCCCTGGGCGCAGCTGTCAGAGTTAGCGTTTCGGCTGAGAATATTTCCTCCTGCCATCTGTTCTTGCTACGAAGCCGCGCTGTGGAAAGAGGCGACCGGGTTTGACTGAGTAAATCACTTTTTTTAACCTGGCCTCTCACAGCTCCATCCAGGCTTCACTCCATCAATCAGCAGGGCTTGCTCCCGACTGGCACATTTATCCCCCAGAGCTCATCAAAGTGAGCTACGCACAGCGGCGGAGAGGAGACGCCGGTGATGCTGCCTAATGAACAAACATCTTAATTACGGGGAGTTTTTACCTCCTGACAGAGCAGACAGACACTTGGACGGGGCTGGCATGCTAACGACCCAGCACAGCGACGGGCAAGGGAAGAGCTGGCGACAAGGCCGGGTGCGGGTCCGACGGTGGGAGCTGCTGCCGGTGCCGCGGGGCTGCGAGCGGGTGGCCTGTGCCTTGCCGGAACCCTCGGCCAGGCACAGCGGGTGCAGAGCACGGGAACGAGCTCCACCAAGGCCATCCAGCCCCATGGGAGGGAACCCCCAACATTTGGCCCAAGGAGGGCGATGGCCACCTTCACCCCGGCTGCTCCAGGGGACTCACTGGCCTTCCCCAGCGGACAGAAGAACAGGCTCAGGGCAACACGGGGCTGGGAGGGTTATTTTATTCTTTGCTTTGGTCTATACAAAAACAACTTACAGAAATAATAAAATCTTCCATTCCTGAACCACACTCTAGTAACTGTCCATCCCTTTCTGGTGGAACCGTTAAACCACCATCAGCTCTAGAGCCTCTTTAAAAAATGTGTTAGATAAGGGAGGAGGGGACGGAAACACACCACTCACCAAAAAGAAGGGAAATGGGTTAAAATGTGCAACAGAGATCAGTACAAGGACACAGTTTCTAATGCTGGACTCGCTCCTCTATGGGTACTGGTAGGATAGGCAGGTACACAAAGTCAGCTCCCCAACGGCTGATTGGAAAGAATTAAACCGCAGACATCCCGATGGCTAAAATGAAGGTCCTGGGACACGGCACCCTTTGGTTTCAGCAAACTCTGGATTGGCCTGATTAAGTTAGAGTTCACAAAAAGCAAAGGGCTTTCCCGCGTTAGATTCCTTACCTAGAACACTAACACGCAGAACAAATAGCGGGGAAGTTAGAAAGCACGAACTTAAAGACGGCAAAAGCCGTTGGCACCATATTAAAAATAAAAAAGAAATATATATTCATAGAAAAGACTATTTTGCCAATGAAAGGTCGCTAATGGTGCAGGGTTTGTGTGTTTTAAAGCTTCAGAAACAGTATCTTGGATGCTGGATGCGGCAGTAGGTGCTTGAAGCAGTCCCAGGAGGAAGGACCTTCTCCACAGACCCACAGTGAAGAAAAACAAAACAAAATCGAAAAATAAAACCTCTTGTGGGAATGGAAAAGTTTGTCTTCTCAGGCACTTCTGTCTCCCAAGTCCTTCTTGCGAATACTCAGCTCTGGGGCCATCCTCTTCTGTATGGAGAAAACACCTACACGCAGCGGGATAGAGCTCCCGTTACTCAACCGAGGGTGGGTTTTGGAGGAGACCAGAGCCCAGGGCCCCCCGAGCCCACGGGGCGATGGGGACGCCGACCCACAGCAGTGACAGGGACCCCGCGGCACGCCGGGCGCCAACAGCCAGCCCTGCCTCCCCCAGCCGCCCGCCCTGCTCCGGGGCCGAGCGCGCCCTCGATAAGCGCCCGTGCCCCGGCCACACGCCAGCAACTACCTGGTGCGGGGGCCGCGGGGCGGGTTAGGCGAGCATGTGGTCAGCGAAGGGCGCTCGGACGCCGTCGCTGTAGGCGTCCATGGGGTAGTCCCCGTCCATGTCCATGTGCATGTCGATGGGGTCCAGGGGGATGTCATTCGAGTACATGGGGCGGTAGCCGGGGTCCAGCTCTGCAGGGAAGGGACGTGGCAACCTCAGCTCCCGCCCGTGACTTTCTCCAAACCTCCGCCACTCTCCCCTGGTCCCCCCGCCCAGGGCAGCGCGTGGCACGTGGCGCTGCAAAGGACACGAGGGCCACCACCCGCCCCAAGCCTCTGGGCCAGCCCAGGCACACAGGGGAGCGGCTGCACGCACTCCCCGGGGAGCTGAGCACCCCCAGGCAGGCCGGGCTGGCACTTTGCTAGCAACCACCCAAGAAAGGTTTTAAAACCAGCCGGCTTTGATGAGAGGAGGCAACTACCCCACCAGACCACAGCCCATGGGGGACCCCGCAGGAAGAGCTGGCACCGTACTCACCATCTGAGTAGGGCTCGTTGATGGGGATCATGCTCTGAGCCTAGGAAAGAAGGTGACACAACTGAAGAGGGGATTGGCGCTCACACGTGCACGATGCTCAGGGGCTACGTGGCGCCCAGCCCTGTCCTGGGTAGCAGGTACCGTGACCCACAGCTGCCGAAGAGCCAAGGCCACAGACCGTCCACCCCCCCTGCCTCCCCCAGTTTGCCAGTCGCTCCTGTCTGAGCTCTGGCTGGAGGTGGCGGTGGCAGCTTTTGGAAGGATGGGGCCATCTCAAGAGAGCCTGGTTTCTCCCGGGAAAAGGACTCATCTCTGCGCCCAGCAGGATGCTCACCGCCTCCCAGGCTGCCGGGTCGTGCTTGAAGAGGGAGTTGGTGAGCTCCACGGAGACGCGCTTCCTGTAGTCGGGGTTCTTGTCCTCTGAGATTCGGAAGAGCACGGCGGCCGCGTAGGTGGCTGCAGGGGAAGGGCAGCAGCTTCAGCTCCTGGTCCCACGTGGCACCCAAAGACCCAGACCGGCTGCAGCTGGGGCGATGCCAGGTGGCAGAAAGTCCCCAGCACAGGGCCTGGCCTGGCAGCACTCACCCGTCCCCTCGTTCCTGGAGTGCAGCAGCTCCATCAGCGGAGCAGAGGCCCCCTCCGCATCGATGGCATCTGCCGCCTCCTTGTCCTGGGCCAGCTCACACAGCACGCCAGCCGCAACACGCTGAATGTTCTCCACTGGCGAGTAGAGGAGCTGTCAGGAGAGATCAGCGGCAACGTGAAGCAGGCAGCAAGGAGCTGTCATGCTCCCGATGTGGTCTGACACACACAGATGCCACCAGCTGAGTGCTGCAGCTCCCTGGCCGCAGCACCGCGGGGCTGTGCCAGCCAGCCGGGAGGTGGCAGAGTGCAGCCCCCATGTCCCCCCAGCCCCTGACCTGCACGAAGAGAGGAATGGTGTTGAGGCGGAAGATCTCCATGCGGTTCATGGGGTCCCGGGCCAGGATGTGCAGTGCCCCTGTGCACCCCTCCACGATCTCCTCCATCTTCACTCCGTCCTGCCAGGGGACAAGCGCTTAGCTGGGGCACCCCACACCAGGGCACGACCACCCTGAGCGTGGGCACAGGCTATCCCCCAGGGACAGGTCGGCTTTTGGAGTGCCAGGAGGGCAGAGGGGCACCGCCAGCAGACCCTGCCGCAGGGACTCACCGTGTAGGGCTGCTGCGTGCCGGCTGCTACGTGCCGCTGGGCGTCCTGGTGAGCCTTGACCAGCAGCTGGACCAGGCGGGGGATGACGGCAGCCTCCTGCAGCGGGGCATGGTTGGCTGGGCACAGGGCCAGGTTGCGGATCAGGCCTATGGTAGCCTGGAAGAGAGAAGTGGGGAAGGAGATACGCATCTCGACCGTGGATCAGAGCAGCATGCGCTCCCCACGGGGTCCACCAGCCAGGCCCCCCTCCCCCTGCCTGTCGCACCCCATCCCCCTCTGCAGCACAAGCTGACTTCAACCTCCACGCCGGATCCGGCCCCCTCCCCACGGGGCAAGCCGGGGCCAGTATCGATTCCAGCCGAGCAGCCGGCAGGAGCTATTTCCTCCATTAGCCGCTGTCAAGGACGCCGCCCATGGGGACCAGGGCTGCAGTGGCAGCCGCCCGCCATCGCTCCACGCACAGCACCAGCTGCAGACCCCCTGCGCAGGGTGTCCCACCGTGGACCAGCAGCTGGGGGCTTGCTCGAGCTCAACCACTGGCTTCCTCCAGCCGCCAACACCCTCCCAGCCCTTACCTTGACCAGTGGCCACTGGTTGGGCTGGTTGAGGAGCTTGACGATAGCGGGGATGCCGTAGTTGAGCCGCACCGAGTTCTGTGCCATCTCGGCTTCGGGGTGCCGGCTCGTGAGGTGCCGGAGAGCACAGACAGCTGGCTCGGTGATGTCCTCCTTGTCGCCCGCCCGCAGGATGGTGTGGATCAGGGCCTCCACCCCGTTCGACTGCGTCACCAGGGTCTTGTTCTTGCTGTTGTTGCAGGTCAGGTTGGAGAGGGTGCCGGTGGCACAGGTCAGCACGTTCACATCATCGGAGCTCAGCTGGTTCACCAGGATCTTTAGGACACCATCCAGGCCCTCCTGCGGGAGCAGGGACAGGAGGTCGGACCAGCCCCTCCGCAGCTGGTTCTGGGCTCAGCTAGCAGCCATCCATTCTGTCTCTTGCCCAGATGTGGGGAGCCAGAGCTACTCCCCCCAGACAGGCTGGACACCCGGCCTTGAAAAGGAGGAGCCCCCTCCCGCAAGGACAGCTCCTGCCACGGCAGAGAGGATCCAGCTCCCAGCCACGCTCTTCCTCCCAGACCTGGCACTCTCTCCCCTCGAGACCCAGGCTCGTGGGGCTGCCCTTGCTGGAACTAGTACACCCCTTGCTGTGGACCCCAGTCCCCCAGCACCCCACATCCTGGCCCCACGCACCCCTCCAACTCTGTAAGGGCCAGAGCAGGCAGCAATGGTGGAGAGGCAGCGTTTGCACCTCCCACACTGAGCCTTCCCCTGTCCCCCAGAAGCCAGAGCTGCGTCTCTGCGATGTCAGCACAGCATAAGCAACAAGCACTCCTGACACATGCAGCTTTACTTAAGAGTTTAGTGTCTCCAGCAGCTTTTCCCTGCTGGGAAGTGCAAGCAACACACCCACCAGCGCTCCCTGGGCAGTCCCAGGGTGACCTCGGTCCCAGCCATGCCGGCAGGCAGCCAGCAGCAGCAGGGCAGGAAGGAGTTAAAGGCACCATGGCCCTCAATCTCCAGAGCCAGGGATGGTTACCGGCCAGCCCAAATAGTTTCCACACTGCATCAGGCACTAATCTGCACAGAGAAGCTGCCCCAGCAGATGGGGAACGCATCAGGAAGCAGCAAAGGGCTGGGGAAAGCAACCCCAGAGCAGAGCTCGGGGTCAGCCGCGCACCGGCTGCCATCCAGCCCCATGGGCACAACCACCTTGACAGCAGCTCTCTCGCCAGGGAAGGAGCCGAGCAGGCGGCCAGCACCAGGACAGGCTGCCGAGGGCTCCCTGAGTCAGAGCAAGCACCGGCCCCGGCGCTGCCCCGCTGCGTTTATGAGCAACTGCCGATGGCCGAGCGCTGGCAGCCGGCTGGCACGGGAAGGGCCGTGGGCAGTAAGCAGCCTGCCGCCACGCCAGGCAAACCCCTGCTGCGGCAGGGCTCGGGCACAGCTGGGCATCCCCTCGCTCTGCCGGTACACACGCTGCCACAGCTCACAGGAGTGGGAAATGGCACCAGGACGTTGCTTCGGATTCAGTCTGGCACAAGCAGAGGGTGAGGGGCAGCCCGGCAGCTGGTAGGGAGAAGCCTCCAGAATGCTGCATTGAAGCATGACGCAGGGTCCCACAGACTCACCTGTTTGGTAGCCACGTCGGAGAGGTTTCGCAGGGTCCAGAGACAGTTCTGGACCAGCCTGGGGCTGGAGCTGGTCAGGTGCTTGCCCAACGCCTGCATGCCGCCTGCCAGGGAAGGAGACAGCAGCCCATCTGTAAATACCCAAAGCTGCCCCAGCAGAGAGGAGAAGGGAGAGACAGCGGCTCTGCGTGGCGAGCGCGGGCTGGGCACCACCCGACTGATGCCTCCAATGCACGGTGCAGCCTCTTGGCTTAATGGAGGCTAAATGCAGTGCAGGAAGACAGCTCCCAGCTGGCCAGCCGGGCCAGATCCTGCCCACGCACAGTGCCAGGAAAGCATCTCAGCAGCTTTCAGAACAAGAAACCAGGCCACATGCAGGTGGTTTCACCTGGCTGTGCAAATCATAGAATCATAGAATTGTTAAGGTTGGAAAAGACCTCTGACATCATCTAGTCCAACCGTCAACCCAACACCACCGTGCCTACTAAACCATGTCCCACAGTGCCACATCGACACATTTTTTGAATACCTCCAGGGATGGTGACTCCACCACCGCCCTGGGCAGCCTGTTCCAATGCTTCACCACTCTTTCAGTAAAGAAATTTTTCCTAATATCCAATCTAAGCCTCTGCTGGTGCAACTTGAGGCCGTTTCCTCTCGTCCTATCGCTGATTACTTGGGCGAAGAGACCAACACCCTCCACACTGCACCCTCCTGTCAGGGAGTTGGAGAGAGCGATCAGGTCTCTTGCTTGTCATCTGCTTGTCTCGCACATCAGCTGTGAGATGGCACCCTCAGCTGTATCATCCTGATACCACCATTCTCCTCCTGTTTGACACCAGCTCTGCTGCAGCCCCCCCAGCCCCTCTTACCTGCCTCAACGATAGCGGGCTTGTTGCTGGGACACACCGACAGCACCTTGAGCACTCGGCTTGTGGTCCAGAGCAGCTTCTCGTAGTTGTAGCTGCGCATGATCTGCACCAGGGCCTGGGGTCCTCCGTTGGCCAGAATAATCAGCTGCAAGACAGAAGGGACAGGGTCAGGGTGTGTGGCAGCTCTGGCCTGCTGCGACCGCCACCCTGGTTTCCCCAGCTCTTGCCAGGACCCAAGTCAGGCAGGAGGTCCAACCCCTCGGCATGCAGGAGTGCTTCAGGACATCAGGGCACTGCCACCGTGCGTCCCGGCCACCCCAGCCCTGCGCACTGGGGTCCCTCGCCCTGCGCTGCAGGCAGGACGGGCAGCAGCCCTCGCCCAGCCAGCAGGTCCAGGGACTGAACCTCTGCACGAGGCCAGGACAATTTGTGCGTCGGAGGAGAGGAGCAACCAAAGAACAAAGATAGAGGCATTGCCCGGAGCAGCCAGAGGAGAAACCCAGCCCAGCTGATCTACCGGCCAGACTGGGACAATCCGCGCTTTCGGGGATGCTCCACCTAGGAGAGGTCGGACGTGGCAGCATTGCAGCCAGCACAACTGCTCTGCTGCTGGCTGCGGCCAGGGGGCACACGGGCCAAGATGGCAGGAGCTCCCACCCCTGTGCTCCCGGGCTTCTGTCCGCAAGAAGCAAGGCTGGGCAACCGCTCCCCTCCTTGCCTCCTCTGGCAGGAATGGGGCAGGCCATGCTCCCCGGGCCCACCTTGCTCTCCTGGTTCCCGTAGGCGAGGAGCTGAAGGCAGTCGGTGGTGATAGCCAGGAACTTGGGGTTGTTCTTGTTCAGCAGGGGAACCATCTTCTGCAGGCCGTCAGCCAGGCGCACAGCCATCTTGGCCCCTTCCTGGTAGAGCAGCAGGTTGTGCAGGGTGGTGATGGCATAGAAGAGGACTGACTCAACCGGCGAGCTGCAGGCAGGCAGCACAGAGCCACATCAGTGCAGGCAGCTGCCTCCGGGCTCACCAGGCTGCCAGCGGAGCCCCAGGGCTGCCCCAAGCCCCGACTCCCACCCAGCACCCTGCAGCATGAGCCGGTGCGAGTCTGCCATGCCGCGTGGCCCTGGGGCCGCCCTCTGGGAAGGGAGAGCTCCTCCCCGGGGCAGAGGAGAGACTGAGCCCTGTCTCCATGGTCAGGGCAGCATGGGGGGCCGCTCCCCTCCTCCTGCCCCCACACAGGCTCCAAATGCAGCAAATGCCTGGGGCTTTCGCAGGCTAAAAGGCTCAAGGTCTCCCACTCCCTTCTTTTGGTGTAAGCAGAAGGAGGAGGATCCACGTCTAGGGGCAGCAGGAGCCCTCCCCTCCTCTGCCCCAGCCCAGGCGGGACCGCTCGGCTCTGCTGTCCTCTCACCCGCCGCCAGCATACCTCAGCATCCTGACAAGGGCCGGGATGCCGCCGGACTTGAAGATGGAGAGCAGGCCCTCACGGTGGTGCGAGAGGTTGTGCAGGATGCTGGTGGTGCAGCGGGCCGTGTCCAGGTCGCTGGTGCTCTGCATGGTGCGGACCACAGCCGCCACGATCTGGGGCGACTGCATCAGGGCACGGCGCGACGCTTCCTTCTTGGAGAGCTGGTTGACGATCATGGCCGCTTTGCTGACAACCACCTGGCAGGGAGAGAAGCCGGTGGGTGGGAGGGGGTCCTGCTGTCACCCGCTACCCATCGCAGCAGGGACAGGAGGGATCCCACTCCGCTGGACAAGAGCTGGCCCAGGGCTGCCACACGTTGTGCCGGGCAAGGGCTGGAGCGGCAGAGCCGGCACAGCCGGCACAGGCAAGGATTGCTATTTTTAACAATACTCATCCGCGTCGCTCCAGGAGCTACGCTGCATTTCACAGCAGCGGGAAGCGTATGGTCGGGTCCACGGAGCACAGGCGTGCTGCAGGGACGGGCAGGGAAGGCTGGAGCACCAAGAGCCAGCAAGAAGTGCTCAGTGTCTGTGCAAGGCCAGGGCAGGAGAGCCGTGCCAGAGCAGCAGGGACAGGCTGTGGAGACGCGGGTGGGCAGAGGTGGGCTCAGTCCCGTTGCAGCACACAGACTGCAGAGCTCTGCCAAGAGGCAGGAGCCAGAGAGCAGCCAAGGAGCCCTGCGAGGATGGGAGCCCGGCTGTGCTGCTGCGGCTAGGGAAGCGTGCCCCGCAAGCCTGGCAGCTGCAAGCCCAGAGACACACGCAGGCAAACCATGCTTCCTTACCGGGTCCTCATCATTGAGCAGCTTGGTGAGCTCCGGGATGGCGCGGGTAGCCAGCTCAGCGTCATCCTGGTAGTTGATGAGGTGCACGATGGCAGATTTTAGCATCTGCGAGGGCTCTGCCAGGCGCTGCACGTTGGTCTGCTGCCCTTCCAGCTGGGTGGTGATGAGCAGGGAGCGGTCCTCCACCGTCTCGGGGTACATGGCGGCCCGGACACGCTGGGCCCGAGTCATGGCCAGCTGAGCCTCCATGTCTGCTGCAGGGGTAGACGGGGAGGCAGCGTTAGACTCAGGCTCTCTCCGAGGAGCACTCCCAGCCCTGCTTTCCAATTTCAATTAGCTGAGCCAGAGCTTAGCGCAACAACGCTGGCAACGTCAGCAGTCCCAGCACGCTCTGCAAGGAGCCAGTGCTTCAAAGTGTAAACAGATACGGCAGCACAGAGATAAGACAACACTCAATTAGGCAGCATGATTAGGCAGTTGTCACACAAGGCCCATTAATTAAAAAATTAAGGAACTGCAACTTAGGACCAGCTAGCACTGGGTATTAGGACAAGGACATGGAGGCCTTTCCCACCAAAGATGCCAGGACAAGTGCGACCAGAGGGGCAGCGATGCTGCAGCAGCCACCCATGGTCCCCACCTCTGCAGCCCAGGGACCGTGCAGGGCTCATCCCTCTCCACGAGGCTCTGCCTCCCCCGGGGAGCTGGCAATTAAACCTTCCAGGGCCCATGGCTGACGGGGGAACCACAGAGATGAGTGGAACAAACCAGACCTCTTTTGAGGGATAAAGCCGGGGGAAGCATCTCCTTTGGCTTTGGGGGATGCGTCTCCACCTGCTTCACCCTCACAGCAGCGGGAGAAGACGGGCCAGCCGGCGGGGCTTTACAGCACATGCCGGCAGCTCTGCCAGCCACGCTGAGACAGGTTTCCCAAGCAGGCAGACAGGCAGCGGAGCAGACGGCCGATCCGTGGGCTGGGATCAGCTGTTCCTATCTCGAGCCAACCCACCGGCGCGCTCGGATGTGCGTGCACAGCTCAGCACCGGTGCGGGCTGGCTGCATGCCGCTCCTACGCAAGAGCCTCTCGGCGCAGGGAAGGAGGACAGGAGGGAGCATATTTTAGGCAGTAGCAACTCCCGGGGTGTGGAAGGCGGCATGGAGGAGTGCCCAGAAGGAGCACAGCTCATGGGGGAGGTGGAATAAGGCAGGAGCGGAGCAGCTGAGCTCGCGGACGTGCCCGGCCCTGCAGCCCCTACCTGCTGCTTGGTTCTGGCCCTGGCTCCCTCCCTGGCAGTAGCTCGTGGTGGTCGTCTTCTTGATGGTGTACTGCTTCCCGTAGACCTCGTCATCGTCCCCGAGGCACTTGCTGCTGACAGAGGGCACTTGGGTGTTGACGCCAGAGTGGATGCCCGAGTCATAGGTGTAGGTTTGCTGCCACTCCGTCACCTTGATCGGCTGCTCCATCATGTTCATCACCTCCATGGCTGCTCTGCTGGGCAGGGAGGGGAGAAGTTATACCTCCAGCAGAGCCCAGGCCACCACAGCACCCTCCTGCCCCTGTACCGTGTAGCAGACCCCAGTGTGGCAGCCGGCCCCTGCACAGCCCACGAGCAGATCGAGCAGATCACTATCTGCCCTCCTCCCCCACGCGAGATGAAAGGCAGCACCGGGATGACGAACCCACAGCTCAGCACTTTGCTGCTCATGTTGAGACACGAACGGCGGCTGCAACCGGTGCTGAGCCGTCAGCCAGCGCCTGCCGCGCAACGCCGTGTCTCACCGCCTCGGCGGCGAAGGTGCGAGCAGGCTCTGCCCAGCGTGGAGGGACCCCGCAGCCAGGCTCCCCGCTCCTGCCACGGTCAGGCCCCCCGCAGCTGCCCGCAGGCTTTTTAAAGACCAGTTTCCAGAGATGGGACCTGGCAGAGAGCTGGGGACAGCCACAAGGCTGAAGCTCCAAGAATAAAACAAACCTTTTCAGAAACCCTCTCAGACACTCCTGAAGCACCTAAAAATAACCAGGCAAAGCCACCGGCTCAGCTCTCCTGTAGAAGCTCAGCACCACAAGCACCCATCGCGTGGTCCGGGACCAGGCGCTCCCCACGCTGTGCCAAGCACCACGCCGTGGCTGCACGGTGCCAGGACAAAGCAGCCCAGCGCATCCCAAAACTCCGGACAAACCAGCCAAGGTTGCTTGCGAGCAGGGCTGGGTTCCTCTTGTCCTTAATTTGGGGATGCAGGGGGAGGGAGGATGGCTCATGGATTAACCCCTGAGCTCATCGGGGCAAGCAGATGCTGCAGGGCTGTGAGTCACCAGCGCCGCATCCAGGGCCCCCAGCACCGCCAGGAGGGGAGGGATGGAGGCAGCACCCAGCCCACCCCACCACCGCTGACCCACCGCCCAGGCACCCACCGGGATTTCTGCCCCTTCCTCCGGCCGCGCAGGAGCGAGGATGAGTCAGAGTTTCAGAGGCGATAAGGGGCGAAGGGAACAGCTGCCGCCCGGCACCCAGCACAGCCGGGCGCAGTAGCAACCGCACTTCCAAACAGAGACATAATTACCACCTCCACCAGCACTGATTCATGCAGCAAGCTGGACCAGGGCGGCCGCGCGCCCCTGGCTCCGCTCCAGCGGCCGGCACAGCTCGGGGCTTGCAGGGACCAGCTGCGGCAGCCTTCGGCCCCAGCACCCTCCTCGGCGGAGCAAGGGGAACAAGGGATGAGCCCCCCATCAGCCCTCCGCCGTGCCGGTGGCTGAGTCAGGGCGTCGGGTGGTGGCCGAGGACGCGGCTTGCGCAGGGCAGCCCAGCAGGGCATGGCGCGCACAGGCTTGGCACGGCTTGCCCCAGCGCTGCCGGCTGTTCCCAAGGAGCGGCTGAGCTCTTGCGAGCGGCACAGGCTGGCGCTCACAGGAAAAAATCCCAGCCTGGGCACAAACACTCGTTCCTGGGGAGCAGCGGCTGGGTGGGAGGCAGGACCCCCACCACGCTCCCATCCCCCTTGCTAGATACATCCCACCGCGTCCGCCCCCACCACCTTCCCAGAGCCACTGCCGGGCACTGCTCCTGTCAATTCAATATTTTTTGAGCTGTCAAGCAGCGATCCGCAGACTAAGTACCGCTCCGGCTTTAATGGGTTGTACATAATGCATGTTTATAAGGCAGCAAGAGAAAAACCCACTAATGGAGGCCAGTGGGGGCAGATCATCCCCGGGCGCGAGCTGGGGTTTCCGTGTGGTGCGGCAGGGCGGTGCGTGATGCACGGCACCGGGGGCGAGCCCAGCTCCGCTCCCCACCCCATGCCAGAGCAGGGTTTGGCCAGGAGAGCCCCTGTGCCGAGCTGGGAGTGCCACGGTGCCGCACACCCCCTGTGCGTATTCATGAGCTGTTGCATCAGTGTTTGGGAGAGCAAGCCCTCCCAGCCGGGTCACCCTGGCCACAGTTGGCACGGCTTCCAAATCGCGCTGGGAAGCCCAAGAAACGCCACGCCAAATCGTGCCCGAGGAACCACGGCGGGCAGGAGAGCGCTCCGCTGGCACCGGCGGGGCAAGTCGCTGCAGCGCGGGAGCTGGTGCGAGCCATCGCACATCCCATCTGGGAGCTGGCATGCGGAGCCCTGGGAGCAGGGCTGGAGCCAGAGGGACCCCAGCACCCGCAGGCCAACACTGGAAAGCTGTCCTGGACAGGGTGGGCAAGGGGAGAGCAGAGCCAAGGGCAGGAAAGCTCCCTGCACGACAGAGGGGGGTGTAAGGACCCAGCGCGCCCACCCCAGCCAGGGCAGGGACCCCCAGGCAGCAGCGAGCTGGCAGGAGGGGTTGGCGCTGCCTGCACCATCGGTCGACCGGTATCGGCTGCTCTACAATTTACAGGCGTTTGACAGGCACTTAATTTTCAAACCTCTATGGGTTCAGCTCAGACACCGGTTTCTTACAGAGCCCTGCATTATGCATGAGCCCACCCCACCCCCCCAAGCCTGCACTGCCGGCACCCCAGAAACATCAAAAGCCAGCAAAGCTCCTCAGAGCCCAGACACAAGCTCAGGTGATCAGCCCCAGACAAGCTCCAAGCAGGAGAGCGGATCCAAGCTAATGAGCACCGTGTCAGACCCGTCTGAGCACAGCACCCTGCGGCGGGAGGAGAGGGGCCAGCAGGGATGGGTGGTACACAGCTCGGGGGACTCTCTATCCCCAGGGACCCCCCCAGAAGGGACCACGGGCGCCTCGTTAAACACAGCCCTTGTCCTTCCCCTGGAGCATCACCCTGCCAGCAGCCAGCAAGGCCAGCAGCACCCAAGGTGACGGAGCCAGCAGAGCAAATGTCAGACGCTCCAGTGGCAAACAGTGATATTTTCTGAACCCTGTGTCAAGCATCCTCTGCTCATCACTCAGCGAGGGCCAGATGCCTAACAGGAGATTCTCGCCCATCCTCCATGGCTAGGCTCTGTCCCTGGATGTCCTTCCTCCTCCTCACTGGGATCAGAGCGAGACAGGCGGTCCCCCAGGCAGGGGATGGTGGTTCCATCTGGGTTCACCAGCGATGTTCTTGCTGGTGAACGGCTGCAGTGGGGCAGGACCCCCACCATCCCCAGGGAGCGGTGAAGGGGAGGGCAGCAGTTCACGCAGGAGGGAGAAGCCAGGGGTATTTAGGGCACACGTGAAAATAGCTGCCCTGGAGGAGTCAGCCGTGAGCATGGGGGATGCTTGGGTGGGCTCCAGCCCCTACCATGACCAGGCCTGTCAGTAGGACAATTGCTGGCCCTTATCTCCCTCCCAGCAGGCTGTCATTAACCAGAGCAGTACCGCCAAGCCCCGGCTGAGCCCCCCCTGCCTGCAGAGCTGGGACCCCCAGGGAAACAGGAACACTCCCAGGAACAGCAAGAAAACCCCCAAGAAACTGAGGCAGATGGGGGGGGGACCCCCACAGAGGGGACAGCAGGTTTGGGGGAGCACTTCCAAATGGCCCCATGTGGGGACATGGGGCTGTGCAGGGGCTTCAGCCACCCCTGCACAGGGGAGAGCCAGGAGAAGGTTAATCCCTCTCCCACCACTTCCCACAGCCAGGAACACCAGGCAAGGCAGAGGAAGCTCCCGCAGCTGTAAGGCACCGGCCAGCGGCTCATCCGCCCCCAGAGCCATTTGATCAGCGTCCAGGAGGCATCGCCCCCCCCCGAGACACTGTCTGCGGAGGAAGTCTCCAGCAAACACGCAGCTCTGGACCTGACCAGCCCTTCCCTCCAGAGAAGCCTTCAGCCTCACGCAGGGGGGACACAGCCGACAGACATACAGCTGAGCTGCCCAAAACAGCAGCAGGGAAGCCATGAGTGCTGCTTCATGCAAAAATAGTTATTGCCTGGGGATGACTTAGGGGGCAGGGGTCCCTGGGGTGAGCAGCCATGACCCCAAACACCCCTAAGTGAGCAGGCGGGGGCCACAGAGCACCCCCACATCCCAAGTCCCAGGCAAGGGCTGCGCAGGAGCAGGCCCCGGGACCCGGGTGGGGGTCAGTGGGTGCGAGAGGCAGCCTGAGCACATCACATGCAGCTCCAGCCTGCCCTCGCCCCTGCGCGGAGCACGCTCCGCTGCCCAGCCCGGAGCTGCGTGGGATGCCGGCCGAGGGGCTGCCGTAGCCCCCCGCAGCGCCCCATCCTTGCACGCATCCTTCCCAGCCCTGCCGGGAACGGAGCGCAGCAGCGCTGGAGGTGCCCCTGCTCAGGAGCCGCACTGCGCGAGGGGGTGAGCTGGGCTGCGGGAAGCAGGCAAGCAATTGTAATTACAGTCACTTAGGCTTTTAAGAAAAGGAAAGAGGCAGTTAAGGCAATTCAACAAATGCAGTGCGAGAAAAGACTCTATTTTAGAAGCACTTACGCTACACGCAAGCGATCTCTGGGGATTAGTGACCGCTCGCTCAGCCAGAGAGGCTGGGAGAGAGCAGCCTCGGCAGCTGGCAGCAGCGGAACCCTCCTAGGAGGAGGGGCACCCCAGGCTCGGTGCACCCAGGAAAGCTGCACCCCAAGGTCCCCCATCACCTGCAACCCCCTGCCCAGAGGCACCCAGAAGCGACGCCGTTGCACTGACAGCTAAGGAAGCTGGGGCAGCAGCTAACGAAGCTCCCGCCGACGCTGCGACAGACCCAGCGCGGCACAAAGTCTTCAAAGGTTTTGAAGAAGATCCCTCGCAGGAACACGCAGCAGGAGGAGGCAGAGAAAGGAGCTTTTCAAGACCTCACCAGCATCAATGGGAAGCGTTAGAGTCAGATCCCGGCTACCACGAGCCCTTTCAATAGGGCTTTACAGTGAAGATAAGTGGAAGAATTCAAAGGGGAATGAGAGCAGCTTGAAGTTTAATGAGGAGACGGGCAACCGGCCTCTCGTTAGAAAGCAGACTGTAACAGCACAAGGCCGTCCGGGCCCCGCACACAAAGGAGCCGATGGCCTTTGTCAGCACTTGCACGTCCAGAGCAGCTCCCAGCCACCCCACCACCTCTGACAACTTCAGGTCACTCAGGGAGGGCAGCAAGGGGTACAAGAGCTACTCCTCAGACCCAGGCTCCCTCACTAGAGGAGGCTCTAAAACCCTATTCATTTTCCACCTGCTCCTGAGCAGGTTAAGTTTGAGCTGCCAAAAGCCCCGTGCAATGCCCCGGTCCCCCTGTCCAGGCAGCACCAGGGGTGCTGCATCCCCCCGAGCGCAGCAAGACTTAGGCTCCCGGTGGCAGAGCCAGCCCTGGCAGTGCGGCGTCTCCGCCACGACCCGCTCCGCTGATGCTTTCTATCAAAGCAGAGCACGTTCCCCAAGCCTCTGGAAGCGCCTCGCCTTCACCCGAATTAACAGCTACTGACAGCTCCAGCACACGCCAAGTCCAGGCTGTAATATTTTGGCACTTCAAATCCCAAAGTGACAAGGTATTATCCATCAAGTGCTCTTCCATTGCGAGAGCAGGCACAGTACCGGGCACGACACCGACCCTCCCGGAGCACACCGAGAGGCGGCCGAGCCCTCGCCCAGGGCACCACGGCCCCAGGAACCGCCGGGCACCCGGGACTCATGCACGAGCTGGGCCAAAGCACCATCCGCTGAACCGCAGCTCGAGCTTCCCCGGGGAGCCCCGCTGCCCGCGCCGTGCCCTGCTGCAGCCCCGGCTCACCCAGCGTTACCTCCCTGCCCCACATGCACAGCACCGCTGGGCGCTGGTGCAGATCCAGCAGCTCTGTTGTGTCCCGATTTGGGGTCAGCTCCCCCTTGCAAAGCTCCAGGTCGGCTCTGCCTGCGCAGGACAAGGCGTCAGGCGTGGGTGTCGGGACCCAGCCCAGGGAGGGGATTCCCAGGGACATTCACACGCCGCAGACCCATCATGGGGTCTCCGGCAGAGCATCTCCCCTCTCCACATCCCCGCTTGCTGGCACAGACACCACCATCCAGGGAGGCAGCGGGATGGGGAGGACCCACGTGGGCACATCCCCTCCTTAACAAAAGTTTGGTGATCTTATTAAAAACACTGCCGGGAAAGATGGAAACTCGCCACTTGTCCATGGAAAGGAGAACTGGCATGATGCAATTAATCACAATAACTCCATCTGGATAAGAGAAAAAAAAAAATCATTATTTTGTTTCAAAGAGCACAAAGAACAAGTCGTTCTTTAAGAACATGATAATTGCAGGCTTTAAATTTAGGCTTTGAGGCTCACAGGCTGTTCCCAGCTCCAGTCATGGTGTCCAGAAACGCAGGATTTTACCACCTGGCCCCGATGCTGCCAGAGGAGCCGAGGCAGCGGGGAGGGACGCAGGGCTGCTGAGCCCCAGCTTAATTTCTCCATCCAATTGCATTACATCTGTAAAGTTCAGACGCTTCACAAGAAATTATCACCAACACCCGTCAGCACCCGGCCTGTCGGAGCAAGTTAACGATTTGTCACCAGGGCTCTGCCTGCGCGTCACAGCGATTACAGCAGGGCTCCTTACAGCAGCCAAAGGTCTCTCCCCCACCGGCGAAGCATACGCGCTTTATCCAGCCATCCACCCCCCAAAAGCCACGCGGGACCGCGGTGCATCCCACACCACAGGGTCTGCGCCTCCAGCACCGGAGCAGGCTCCCCTCCGGGAGGGCACCGCTGCTCGCTTGCCTTCACCACCTCCTGCGGGTTCGATCGCCCGGGCGTAGGATACTTGGAAAACACCAAGCATCCCATCTTTACCCCCGCCACCCAGCCGCCAGCTCCTGCTCAGGGTCTCGGATGAAGCCCGAGGAGTTGCTCGGTTCAAACACAGCAAGGCAGAGGTCATGGGGGCGGCCACCAAGCCCCAGCATCCGTAGGCGCAGCACGAGGCTCCTGCCCTGTTTGCAAAGCGATTTCGGAGCAGAGTGACCGAGGCATGTTGAATGGCCTCCGGGCCTGTCAGCAGCCACAGCAAACCCCACCAGGGCTGGCATATTTAGAAGGTTATTTCAAACCTCTGCTTCATTAGAAACATCTTCCTCTCCCCTCACAGCAGTCGACAAGCCGTGCAGCATTCCCACACTGGGGAGCGGAGGAGGCAAGGAGCTCTGCCCATCGAGGCACCTGCGCACGGGAGCCTGCATGGCTCTGAAGCCAACCCCGTTTAGGCACAGACATGCCGGTTAGCTGCTTAGGTCAAGCTTTAAGACTTCTTTGGAACAGCAGTACCTGCACCTTCACACCCCTGCTGTCTTCCACCGCTTCACCAAACAGCGTCCGTGGGGAAGCAGCGGGTAAAACCAACCCTCCCAAAGCAGACAAGGGTGCAGCGACTCAAGGCACCAACACAGCCCTGGTGTCCTCCCGAGCTGCCATCCCAGCTGCTTCCATCCACACAGACCGACCCGAGACACTCCACGGTCTCACAGGACCGAGAGCCACCACCCAAGCCCCGGTGCAGGGCGACACTGGGTGCCCCACACACCCTGTCTTGGTGGGAAAGCACCAGCTGAAGACAAGGTAAAAGCTGAAGTCCAAGGTACGCTTGTACTGTTTTAATAGAAATTAAATTCCTTTTTAACTTCTCTTAATTAGAAGCCAGTCTAATTTAAACCTTCAAGACTTTAATTGCAGCATCTGTACCGAGCCTTGCACTAAAGTCTTGCAAGTTCTCTGCAAAGAGCCTCCGCTTCCCCAGCTTGCAAAGCAAGGGCCAAGGGCAGCTCCGCTCCCCAAGGCTCTGCCATCTGCGAGCGGCAGCGTGCCCGGCAGGAGCGTCGTCTTAAACCCCGGAGATCTGGAAGTGTGATAAAAAGCCAAATCCCATCAAGTGCTCCCACACCAAACCACAGCCTCGAAGGGAAGCCACCGTCACAGGAACAGCCTCGGCTGAAAGAGCCATGCAGCTGCACCACAGTTGCCTGCCCCAGCTGCTAGAGCTGATTAAGGATTTCAGGTGGGGGAAACAAAGGGGAGAGTTAATGGGATTAGGACAGCACTGAATGTTACACTGAAATACAGCCCTGGGACCAGAGGGGAAATTCTCCAAGGTCCCCAGCTGCAGCCAAGCCACGAGCCACTGGCACTGCCGAGGCGGTCGATGCTCCAGGGACAGCGCACCCATCGTTCACACACCCAGCCCCGGCAGAACCCCCCAGCAGCCCGGCTCGGCCCCACCGGGATGCACGCGCTTCCTGGAGCCGGTGAGGACGCGCCACATCGCCCAGACAATAGACGGTAAACACCATTGTCTGGAAGAGAGAGCCCTGCTGCCGCTCCCCCAGCGCCTTGCGAGCCCCCCCCCCCGAGCCCCGGGGACCCACGCCTCCCCCAGCACCCACACAGGAGCCTGCCCTGGAGGGGAAAACACCCCTCGGCCACTGATGCCAGGAGCCCTGTGCACTCCCGTTCCGATGGCCAACTTGTTTAAGCCAAATTAGCAGTAAAATGGGTTTTTCATGACACTTTATGGAAACCCTCCAAAGCAATTACAGGCTTCAGATGGGCAAAGACTGTTTCTTTGGGTACCCTGCATCCTTCCAGCCGACTCTGACAAAACACCGACAAGGACACAGAAAGGGACCTTAAAAACTCCCCTGCGCCGTTACCGGCTGGGCCAGACGCCCGCTCCCCCCAGGAGCGGGGCCAGGAGCAGACCCCGCAGGCACCGCACCCGCCCTGGATGCAAACGACGGCCCTGAGCGAACGCCCCCGGCAGCGCTCCAGCCCCGGCCCCGCGGCAGCTGGCAGGGAGACGACGTTTCGCCCCCGGCTCCCCGCCAGCCCGATGGCAGACGGACGCGAGACCGCCGGGTGTCGGGGCTGGCAAGCGGCACCAGTGCCAAAACCAGCGCGACGTGGGATGGAGCCACTGCGGGGGCCAGACCCAGCTGGGGCACGGCGCGTCCCCGGCCCCCGCCACCCTTCCAGCATGGGGAAGCCAACAGAGAACATCACCCCAGACATGGGGCTCGCCCAGGCACCCCGACAGCATCACGGCAAAGCCAGGGGGGTGCAGGGAGACCGCAGCGTGGCAAGAGGGGGTGCAGGCTGCTGCCTTCACACCCACGCGGCATGACAGTGGCACGGGTCACCCAGGACCATCCCTGGCAGGTGGCCGTGCCCCCTTGGCAAGCATTCTCCCTCCTCTCATGGCACAAAGATCCAAGTTGCTCGTACAACAGGCTATGTTTTCCTTCTCCAGGCAACTCCCAGCAAGGTTTCAGCATTATCCTTTCATCTGTGCTGTAAACCTGATTAATTAAGCTAATCACTCAGCTAACGCAATTAGAGTGCTCTCTCCTCTCCAAACACCAGACAAAAAGCCAGCCAAGTTTCGCTCCCCCTGTGCGGATATCCGCCATCAGCTGCTCACGGGGGGCTCAGCCGGGAACCCCCCCGGCCAAGCAGTGCCCGACGCTCCTCCGTCCCGTGGCGGGGCTGCCCGGGTGACGCCAGGCCGCCCCGGTTCCTTCTCGACCCCTTCGGGCCCGCAGCCACAGCAGGCTGGGAAAGACCCAGCCAAACCCGGCCGAAGGCGAGGGGTAGCCCACCGGCACCGGGAACGGCAGCGCCAAGGGGCCTCCGGTGCGGCCTCGAGCGGGTGCGCCGGCGGCATGCGGCCGTCCGGTATGACTCACGGCACGCCGGCCGCGGCACCGAGCAGCCGCGGTTTACGCAAGAGCCCCAGGGCCACCTGGGCGAGCGACGTGCCAAGGCCTCGCCCGCAGCCCCGCCACCGCCCCGACGCCTCGCCCGTGCGGCCGCCGCTCCGAGGGCGCCCGGG
>VZTL01018249.1:0-14800 GCA_013400535.1 Scopus umbretta
CCCCAGCAATTATTCCACAATCTGATAGATGTTCAGCATCTGTGCTTGCTGCAGCCACAGGTAACCACTCTGTCTCTACTACTCAAGGGGATATTACTCTGTCACAACATTTCATTCCGTCGACCCAATTTTCTCTGGAACCAGAGAATTTTCTACATGCTTTGCTCTTCTGGTGAGCTCTAGGTGTCAACAACTCATTTCCCAACCCCAGATCCTCCTGCCTGTGGCAGGTGCCTTCAGTTTATGCCAGTAGAACATCCCTGAGCAGCAGAACAACCTTCACTGCTGAGACTCTATGGGCAGAAGTCCTGAAAATGCCCAGTGACATGAAGCTTCCAAAACTTCCCAGAAACTTGTCTCCTTTTTGCTAACAATTTCCTTCACAGGTATTCAGAATGTTACAGGTAGTAGTCTTTGCTTATTTGCAAAAGTTTAACACCACAGTCCATAAGCTATTTAATTTAGCATAACATGTTCCCAGTTAATAACTGGTCCAATTCCTTGCCATGCAGCAAACATATCGCAACATAACATCTGTGTATTGTTTTCAGTTGTTTTGTGAAATGAAACATGGCTTTTAGCTTGCAAAGTGACTGAAAATGTTTGCAGTAGAATAAAGGGAATTTTAAGTTGAATGGAGCCTCTGAACATTGTTCTCAAGTGGAGGGTATTGAGTAATGACTTCAGGCCTGGGATGGGAACCGACACAAGATTCCTGCTTCATCCATCTGGGTACTCCTTTGCCATCCCGGGAAAGCATCTTACTCCATCTTCTCCTCTGTGGTGGCAAGAAAATGCTGTTAATACAGTCATTCCTTAAATGGAAGTGTTCATTACAAAATGCTGGAATAACTACTAAAGTTTACATATACAGATTGGTATTTGTACTTTCCTCCAGAAGGAAGATGCCTCTCTGCAGGTCTCAGGCTGCAGGGCATGCCTGTGGCCCCTCACTGAGCCTGGGCAGTGGAAGATGGTCTTGAAACATGCAGGAGATGTGCACTTGTTGAGGATCTGTGCTGCCGAATAAGGGAGCTGTGGGAGGCAGTCACAAGAGTGCACAGCATCAGAGATGATGAGAAAGAGATTAACAGCACCTTCTCTAAGACTCCACAAGTTCAAGAGCCTGACTTTCCTACTGCGCTGAAGGCAGGGCAGGCAGAGTTTTTGCCTATCAGGTTTGGAAGTGAAGACTCCCAAGGTGGCTAAAGCTGTCTGCGACTTCTGGCACCGGGGGAAAGGCTTCTGCTTCACCCAAAGGTTTTCAACTATGGGATAGACTCAGAGAGCTGGTAGCATGCAAGGGGCTGGGACCTCTGTCTAAAAAGGCATCCAAATCAGCTGAACTTCAGGCATGCAGCAGCACCGGGAGGAAGTGGTAAGTGGGAGGAATACTCTTTGCTGAGATGGATGGAGAACCCCATCTGCCAACCTGACATGTCCCCTGGGTCAGTTTGCTGCTTGTCAGGGGCTCAGTTCGGGACTGTGGAGAGACTCCTGAGGCTTATCCAGTCCTCAGAGTATTAACCCCTGCTGCTATTCCATGAGACAACCAGCGATGCTACCATGGGACACCTGGAGTGAATCAAGCATGACTACATGTCTCTAGGGGTGATGGTCGAGGGCAAGGCTCAGATGGTTTTCTCTTTGACCCTGTCAGTGGTCCTGTCTGTTTGCTTATTTTGATGTCCCCTGTACAAGTGGGGCTTCATTTGAACTGTTGTTTCCTGTTTCACACTTGAGCTTTACCAACATCTATGTTCTCTTTCCACACAACAGGTAGATCTGTTCAGTTGTGCAGTGTTGGACACCAGACTGACTAAACTGCCAAAAGAGATTGTGTTATCTGAACTTGGGCATGGTACTGCACAAATGAATCTTGCCCTGCAGCAGAGATAATCAGCTCCTATTTGCAGTGACACATCTGGGATATACTGCTTGGGTGTCTGCAGCTATGTTCTATAGATGTGTTCCTGCTGGAAGCATCAGTTTTATCAGATTTTAATTCTTGATTGTTTCCAGCTGGACATAATCCTTGAGCACAGGCTAACATCTGCACTTTCTCTCCATGAGAGAGGTCATGATTCCCATGTATGTATTCCAAATCATTCATTTCCCTGTCTCAGAGACTGCTGTTTCTTCTGCAGTTCTGGGATATTATATTCCATCAGAATTGGGAAATGATGGTGTGAAAGAAGTTTGAAAGCTGGAGGACAAAGATCTGTTACAGCCAGATTCTGTGTGAACAAGGGAAACTAGCACTATGAGTGGAGCATCTCAAATGCTGCATTGGATCGGGTGCGCAGAGCAGTGGTGGACTCTCTGTCATTGGGGATTTTTGAAATGTGCCTGAATTGGGCCTTGACCAAACCCAATCTAACTTTGGAAGTTAGCCTTGTTTGGAGCAGAGGAAGGTCTTAGGTGACAGTCAGAGTTCCCTTTCAACCTAAATCCTTTGATGATCCTGTTAAATGATCATGTCTAATCATATAAGGCTAAATACAAAGCACAGGTATCTGTATGCATTCATGTCCCCAGGTAAGCAAGAAAATAAGCAAACTGTGCTTCCCCCAGCTGGGAGAGGAAAAAAAAGCCATTAGCAAATCACAATACTTAACAATAAAGACAGTGTATATGGCTAAAAGATAATGTAGGTGTGGAGAGAATACGTACGACTGAGCAGATTTCCAATCAGCTGTCATCACTGCTGTGGGGGAACTGGTCAAGGCTGACCAAGACAACTCTGTTAGAAGTTTCAGGAGTTTAACTCCCGAAGTGATGAAGTGGGAAGCACCACGCACGGCATTGCTGTTTCGGACAACTACAGAAGCTCTTGTTCTTATCAAGTCTTTTTTATTCTTTTACGTTTTGAGTCCATTTCCATCGTGAGTTACATGGAAATATAGAAATATTGTTCAAAGTCTTTTTTTGCAGTGTGGTACTGCACCATACTAGGACTTTAAGTTCACCCTTTGGTCTTGAAAATTCTGTATATTTAAATGTGCACTTTAATTTTGTTCTGTATTTCTCCCAACACACAAGAGATTTAGTGAATTCAAATGTTTAACAAATATTGGCAGTCAGGTCTTTGTTTTTTCAGCTTGCGTGCCAAGTGTTAGCAGGATTCAATTTAAACTGGTTGAGATAATGATGTCTCTCCTTGTAGCATGTTACTTTATCTAGCCTGTACAGTGCATTTTTCTCTAGAGTCAAGTTACATGCGGTGGAAGCTTTTAAAGCAGATAAATAATAAAATCCAAACACTGACTGATTTCTTCGTACCTGTGGCAAATTTAGCTTTGAAAAATTATTCTCAGATTTAAAGGGGTAAGGGCAAATTTTTACATTACATTTCTGTTAAAACCATGTATTAACTGGAAAACAATAGGCTCCATTGACTTCAAAATGAAATGCACTTCATAATTTTGAATTGTACTCAAACTGAACTATGAAATCAGTTTGATTTTATATTATAAAGAGAAGTGGTGGTTGGAGGGTGTCTTTGGCTTAGCGACCATGATATGATAGAGTTTTCGCTTCTCGGTGAAGTAAGGAGGGGGGTCAGCAAAACCTCTACCATGGACTTCCAGAGGGCAGACTTTGGCCTGTTCAGGACACTGGTTGAGAGAGTCCCTTGGGAGGCAGTCCTGAGGGGCAAAGGCGGTCCAGGAAGGCTGGACACTCTTCAAGAAGGCAGTCTTAGGGATGCAGGAGCAGGCTGTGTCCATGTTCTGTAAGATGAACTGGTGGTGGAGGCCACCAGCCTGGCTGAACAGGGATCTTTTGGTGGGACTCAGGAAAAAAAAGAGAGTTTACCACCTTTGGAAAAAAGGGCAGGCAACTCAGGAAGAGTACAGGGATCTCGTTAGGTCAAGCAGAGAGGAAATTAAGAAGGCAAAAGCCCGGCTAGAACTCAGTCTGGCCACTGTTGTAAGAGAGAATAAAAAAAGATTCTACAAGTACATTAGCAGCAAAAAGGGAGCCAAGGAGAATCTCCATCCCTTTTTGGATGCAGGGGGAAACACGGTCACCAGGGATGAGGAAAAGGCTGAGGTACTTCATGCCTGCTTTGCCTCAGTCTTTAATAGTCAGAGCAGTTGTTCCCAGGGTATCCACCACCAGGAGCTGGAAGACGGGACGGAGAGCAGGATATACCCCCCATAATCCAGGAGGAAGCAGTTAATGACTTGCTACGCCACCTGGACACTCACAAGTCTATGGGGCCGGATAGGATCCACCCGAGAGTGCTGAGAGATCTGGTGGAGGAGCTTGCCAAGCCACTCTCCATCATTTATCAGCAGTCCTGGTTAACAGGGGAGGTCCCAGGTGACTGGAGGCTTGCTAATGTGAAGCCCATCTACAAGAAGGGCCAGAAAGAGGATCCGGGGAACTACAGACCTGTCAGCCTGACCTCGGTGCCAGGGAAGATTATGGAGCACCTCGTCTTGGGTATGCTCAATGGGCACATTCGTAACAACCAGGGGATCAGGCCCAGCNGGCTGAGGGAACTGGGGTTGTTTAGTCTGGAGAAGAGGAGGCTGAGGGGAGACCTTATTGTCCTCTGCAACTTCCTGAAAGGAGGGTGTGGTGAGGAGGGTGTTGGTCTCTTCTCCCAAGTAACCAGTGATAGGACGAGGGGTAATGGCCTCAAGTTGTGCCAGGGGAGGTTTAGATTGGATATTAGGAAAAATGTCTTTACAGAAAGAGTGGTGAGGCATTGGAACCGGCTTCCCAGGGAGGTGGTGGAGTCCCCATCCCTGGAGGGGTTAAAAAAAACACGTGGATGTGACACTCCGGGACATGGTTTAGTAGACATGGTGTTTTGGGTTGATGGTTGGACTACATGATCTCAGAGGTCTTTTCCAACCTTAATAATTCTATGATTCTATGATTCTATAAAATAATATAAATTAGTTCTATTTTATATTATATTTTCATGTAATTATTTGATATATGTAGCTACACTTCAGCAAAATAGTTCATTAATTTTAGTTAGGCTTTTGCTTTAGTGTTCAGAAGATATTATCTCACAATATGTTCTTCTAGAACCACTCAAAGGTGTTTAAACCAGTGATTCCCCTTCCAAAATTGTTTCTTTCCATGGTGAAAATAAGGCATCATTGGGAATTTTTGGTTGGAAGACCTCTTTCACTGGAGCTCTCTAGTCCAGCCTTCTGCTCGGAGCACTCCTACCACCAGCACTACCTCAGGTTAGTTGTGGCACTGTCCAGCTGTCTCAAAAACTGCTAAGGGTACAGAAGAATATGTATCTATACGTACATCGGTATAACTTTTCGAAGTTTAGATTTCTGTTTCAAATTCTAAAACTGTTAGAGTTGAACAGAGAGAATTAATGGAAGAGAGTGGAAGATGGTCTCTTTTTGATCAATCCTGATTTTGTTTTAGAAAGTTTCACAGCTTTGCTGGTGGTCTTCTACCCAATTGCTCATGATCTGTTCTAAACCCTTTTGAAATCAGCAAGCATCAGGGAAAAAGAGCAGACCTGAATGCAGTCACAGCTGCTGGCTTTAGGATCAGTGGAAACTTTCCACACAGGTAGATTTCTACCACAGAGTGCTGATGCACTGAAGGTGAAACACCCTGTGGAAATGTGTCAACACTGATGAAACTCTTAAAGAATATTAAATATCTTTCTGCCTTGTTTCTGGCCAGTTTGGCTGCCTACCTCTTTGCTTCTCAGCAGGCCACCCTGCTGCCCTAACACAAGGTTTCCAGATTCCCCTTGGAACCAAAATGATATGTAGCAGGGTTTTACTTCCATGAGATTTTTTTTTGAGCCTGTTGGCATTTCTTCATCTCTGCTCAATGGATTTGTTTTGAGGTTTGCAGGCAAGCAGCAATTGCTCTCTAGATCAGGCCTTGATCAGACCTTCTGTGGGTGGATCTACTCTATGGCATCTGTAAAATCAATAGAAAGGGTGAGAGGAACAGTTTTCCTGTAGTTTGTGGTGTTCTGTCTCTTCTCAGGCATGGAATAAACACTGTAAAAATTGTGCAAGACTGGATGCAGAATGAACCTTGAGTATACTAAACTGGGCCAGGTGTAGATGTAATTTTAGGCAGAATATAATTCTAAGCCTTCGAAACAGGAGACATTTTTTAACAGAAGGAAGAAATGTGCTTTTAGGTATTCTATTTGGTTAGTAAAAATGATGAGGTAAATTCATTTATAAGTCTGTAATATTTGAATGTGTCTATAGTACTTACTATAAGTGATTTCTTGCTTGTCTTACCAATAATCAGAAGAGAGGTTCATGACTGAAGATCTCATTATATATGATTTACCTTCTGTAGTTTTAATATTTAAACATCTCCACAGTGACTTGATGTATGCAAAGAGCTGGTCTTGAAAGTATTGCTTATTCTTAGGGAACAATCTTTTCTTCATGTCTATTGTATCTCCTGAATTCCATCTCTTTCATGTCAATATTACTTTACATTTTGTATTACTCCGTTCTTAGTATGTGCTGGTGTTTTTAAAGTATAATAAATACATGTTCTCTACTTAAAAAAATAGTGATTTTTGGAAAATAATCAATTGCCATCTCTTGCTAAACCAGAAAAACATTAGCAGAGAATGTGGACGGTGGTTCAGAAATTCCCCCTTTTACTCCACTGCAAAGGGGGAAATAGTAAGTACATTAAATCAATATAAGTGAAGTTTTTGCAATGGAAGGGATTAAACTTTTTTTTGCATTAACACTAGAAAGAAGCCTGAAAATGAATTGTATGACAGCTTATCAGCACTTGCAAACTTGTTTCTGGTATTAGGACAATGTAATTTTCTTGGATGAGCTCTTTCTTAGGTAATATGTGTAGAAGCAAACTTTCCGGGTTAACTAAAAGCAGGTTTCTTCTAAGTCATTAGGCACCTTCTTGTAAAATTCCAGTTTATCCCCAGATCACTTTCACAATAGATTTCTTTGCAGATTGTCATATCACGTTTTCTGAAAAAGTTTACAGGAAACATCAAACCAGAAAGAACCAGAGAATCTGTGGCTGCAGAGATATGGGTTCTTACCCCCATCAGAAGGACTATAATGGCAGTCTGAAGGTGCATAGATTTATGAAGGGGAAATCATGTCTGAGCAACCTGACAGCCTTCCACAATGACATGACTGGCTTGGTGGATGAGGGGAGAGTAGTGGATGTTGTTTATCTTGAGTTTGGAAAGGCTCTGTCTCCTATAACATCGCTCTTAGATAAGCTGATGAAGTATAGGGTAGATGAATTAACAGTGATTGAAAACTAACTGAACTTCTCTGCTCAGAGAGTTGTCATCAGCAGCACGAAGCCCAGCTGGAGGCCAGCAACTAGTGGTGTGCCCCAGGGGCCAATACTGGGTCCAATCCTGCTTAATATCATTAATGACCTGGACAATGGGGCAGTGCACTCTCAGCAGGTTGGCAGATAATGCAGAACCAGGAGGCTAATGGTTAATTAACAAGATGAATGTGCTTGCTTTCAGAGGGACCCCGACAGGCTGGAGCATGGAGCCAGGAGGAATCTCATGAAGTTTAGCAAAGGGATTACCAAGTCCTGCACATGGGAGGAATAACCTCATGAAGTTTAACAACAGGAATTACAGTCCTGAACACCGGGAGGAACATCCCCGTACCGGGAGGAGCAAGCCCATGCACCAGCACATGCTGAGGGCTGAGTGGCTGGCAAGCAGCTCTGCAGAAAAGGACCTGGGGGTCCTGATGGACAACAAGTTGAACATGAGTCAACAGCATGCCCTTGCTGCAAAGAGGGCCAACAGCATCCAAGGCT
The DNA here is from genome assembly GCA_013400535.1 of Scopus umbretta. NCBI lineage: Eukaryota > Metazoa > Chordata > Aves > Pelecaniformes > Scopidae > Scopus > Scopus umbretta. The sequence goes on from VZTL01018249.1 coordinate 7,795, forward strand.
GCATTAGGAAACGTTAAGAAGGTTAAGGGAGGTGATCCTTCTCCTCTGCTCAGCACTGGGCATACATCTGGTTTGCTGTGCCTCATTTTGGGCTTCCCAGTGCAAGAAAGGCACGGACATACTGTGGCATCTCCAGCAAAGAGCCACGAAGATGATTAAGGAATTGGACCATGTCATAATAATAACAAAATAATCTTATTTACATAATATTTTTGTTTCATTTGTTTTTATTTATAATTTGGTTTTGTTTATTATTTACTTTGATTTATTTATTTACTTTCTAATTTCACTTGCAAAAATAATTTTATTATGTAAAAAAATAAAATATCAAGACAAAGCAAGAGAGTAAGTAAAAATAACAGTGATTTTTTTTTTTTTAACCTGTGTTCTTTTGAGAACTGAGTTGGCTGAGAAGTATGATATTACCTCTTTTTCAATTCAGAAAATGCTGAAAGATTTCAATGCTTTTTAACCTGGAGGGAGTGGGCATGCTTAAGAACTACCATCATGCAATCTCTAAAAACTGAAGCTGTATGACACAGAGTTTGATTTTAGAATAAGCTGTTATTACATCAAGATTGAGCATTAATAAAATAATTATGAAAGTGAATATTTCATTTTTGAAATATGTATTTTAAGAATAGTTTTAAATCATATAAATATGTTGCCTTTCTTTGGATGTCTGTGTTGGAAATGCATTTCAGGGAAAGGTGGGGAAGAGGTAGGAAAATAAGAGCTGTAGCAGACTCTTAAATGTAATTTCCACGCTAAGCCAATAAAAACTAAGTTTGTTGTGCCCTAAAGACAAGTGTTAATCTTTATCTTTGCCCTCAGATGGCAGCTAAAAAGAAGCAGCACAGTTTTAAGACACAGGATCCTACAGGCACAACTCAGACTTATCAAAAGTAATTCCTTGGCCTTCCCTCTCCCACCCCAGGTAAACAAATAAAGTGAATCCTAAGCTAAGCGACCTGCTTCTGGCAATACTCACTGTCTTAGGGTCATACTCTACTGACAATGTTTGAGTTAAAAGGTCCTAACATATATGATTTATAAACTGTATGAACAACCATGTCCTAAAGAAAAAAACTGTTTTGTCTGTTTGTGATTAATTGGTGCAGACTGGTCCCTTTATAATTGTATGTTTACATAAAGAATGAAGCAAAATTAAACTGCCATCAAACGTCTCTTCATTATGTGCTAGAAAAACTTGACTTGGTATCTGTTTGAGTAACCTGCTGGTCTTACAAGATTTGTAGTCTGGCTCTTCTGCATGATAAGCACGCAAAAAAAGATTAAGCCATTGCTTTTGTGGAAACAGCAAACCTTATGATTTCTGAGATTTATTTTCTCTCTGTCGTGGTTTTACCCCAGCCAGCAACTAAGCACCGCACAGCCACTCACTCACTCCCCTCTGGTGGGATGGGGGAGAGAATTGGAAGGGTAAAAGTGAGAAAACTCATGGGTTGAGCTAAAGACAGTTTAATAAGTAAAGCAAAAGCCACGCACACAAGCAAAGCAAAACAAGGAATTCATCCACTACTTCCCATCAGCAGGCAGGTATTCAGCCATCTCCAGGAAAGCAGGGCTCCATTGTGCATAACAATTACATGGGAAGACAAAACGCCATTGCTCTGAATGTCCCCCCCCTTCTTTCTTCTTCCCCCAACTTTATATGCTCAGCATGACATCATGTGGTATGGGATATGCCTTTGGTCAGCTGGGGTCAGCTGTCCCAGCTGTGTCCCCTCCCAGCTTCTTGTGCACCCCCAGCCTGCTCACTGGTGGCATGGGGTGAGCAGCAGAAAAAACCTTGACTCTGTGTAAGCACTTCTCAGTAATAATGAAAACATCNCTCAGCAATAGTGAAAACATCCCTATGTTATCAGCACTGCTTTCAGCACAAATCCAAAACATAGCCCCATACTAGCTACTAGGAAGAAAATTATCCCAGCCAAAACTAGCACACTTGCCCTCTCTGGGTGCCTTTGGACTTGCTTGACTACTCCCTGTTCAGTCTGTGGAAAAATTGCCATTGTTACGGTGACAATGGGGAGCAGCTGGTGTATGCAATTGTGCTTTCACCTTCATTTGCACAAGCACCACTCCTGGATACAGGATACAAAAGGAGCCAGAAGGAAAGAAAGGATCCCCTCTGGGACCCCCAGCAAGTCACCACAGTATCAGTATTTGGGAACTGCAGCTCACCTTTGAAATGCTAGCCTTTGGACTCTGTTCTCCTCACAGTACACTATTTGGGTCTGTTCATCTTTCTAGCTTTCACCCAAGTCATTATGAATTTCTTTTTGAGTGAATCGATCCCAGATAGTCAGGCCTCAAGACAGCAAGAAAGACCACAGTGGTCTGCATTTGATTATGCATCATCTAAATGCTAAAATGTTAGCTGAATTGCTTCAGAAGTGTTAGAAGGGCACAAATGGAGCACAAGGAGAAAAGCATATCAAGAAATATACAAATGACAGACAGAAAAGGCAGCAGAAACACCACAGGAGCATGAATATATGGAAAAGAGACAACAGAGCTCTCTGTCTCAGGCTGTTACTGACTCACTTCTGCAAAACTACACCTTATATGTTCTTAATTTCCTGGAAAGGTGCCATTTATCTTGCTAGTATCTCCCATAATCAGCTGATCAGAAGTAACCTATGGTTATTGTCTGAACCTGTCTCTGAGAATGGGAGACTCCATGTGTTGAAATCCCACCACACTGACTTCTGTTGGAGAAAGCGGTCAGTTTTAGCCAAATACATTACAAAGAGGAGTTCATCAGCACTGTCATACCCAAAGTACCCTCTCATTAGTTACCCAGTGTTCTATAATGCTGTAAATGGCCTTTCTCTCTCTTGATATCTTGTAGATATTTATGAGACTGAGTGTCCTGTTGCAGAAAACATCACAGACTCTTCATTCCTGTATATTTTCCTTCTCATTTTAGCCTCTCTTTAGTTGTATTTGGCCAAAAACAGGACTAAATGAAAACCCTGAGCAGATTCAATGCAGTATGTGCTTTAGCATCTCTTGCCCTCTTATGGAAGGGTAAAATGAGAAACTTAGACCTGAACCATTTGAAATCTTGCATGTCTGAAATCTAGGAAGCTAGAGTGTGAAAGCAGAAGAGCTTGAAATGTCCTCTTGCTTTCAAGTATCACTAAGAAGGAGAGCCTCCACTAACTGTTTGTACATAAACTCAAAGCTCTTGTTGGACCTACCTGGGGAGAAATAATGCATTTTACTATTTTCTTCTAATTCCCATTGCTGCTGCTTTCACTGCCTCACCCACAAGAGCTCTGAAGTCCGATGTGCCAGCTTGGGTGCTGTTACCTGTGACAACACAGGTAAAGCCCAGCTTGCATCTGCCTTGTCTGGCTCCTTGCTTTTTGTCAGGCTGCAGGTCCCACCAGGCACATGTTTGCTGTGATGTTGGAGGGTCCTTCTGATAGAACACTCCAGAGATGAGGTCACCAGCACTGGACACTGGTGGCCCCTCTCCTCAGTTACAGTCTGATGGATAAAATCTCTGCACTATGGTACCTGTATTCAAATGCTCTCAAATTTACATTTTTATACTCCCTTTTATACTCCTTTATGACACACTTTTCCAGGTTTCTCTTAAACTAGTCTCTCTCATTTTCCTGGAGAAAATTACTGAGGTTGGTTATGCTTCACTTCATGGTCACTGGCTCTTCTGTGCTACCTTTTCACATCTAGCCTAGCGATGATGAAGTGAAAGAAGCCCCAAAAGGATAGGAAGACAGAGATCTTGGTATAAAAGCAGAAGGTGTTGCAGAATAGGCTGAGGTATTGTTTATTTAGTGTATAAATGAAATCCATAAAACTAGCTTCACCTATATGCCACGTTTTTCGTAGAGATGATCTGTTGGTTGCTGGAGACAGTCTAGTTTACCTGGTACTTTCATAAAAGATTTTCCCAGACTGAGAATTTACTATTTAAAAAATCCCAAATCCTACACATTTAATTTTACATCTAGTTGCCTTCCTCTTTTTATTTACATTACTCATTTGTTTGAATGATTTATTTTTTGGAATAAGCTTATCCCTACACACAGAGTCTTTATCAAAGTACAACATGTGTATTTGCATTAATGGGATGATTTACTGGTAGGTTTTTCTGTCCAGTGCCAGAGTTCTCTATCTCCAGTGATTATTTCTGTCCTCACGTGCTTTACTTACTTGTTTTTTGGCTGACCTTTTGTAGGCATTATCTTTCGTTAATAAGCATCAGTCAGGAAAATAGAGACTTGCAAATTGCACACTTCAGTACTTACAAGCCATCAACTGTTGATGATGAGTACAGAGAAATCGTGAAAGAATGGCCTTGTGAGTAAGGCTTTTGTACAGGACTCAGAAAATCTGTTTTAATTTGTGGTTCTGCCACACATTCCTTATGTGGCCTCTGGAGAATTGTGTAGGTTCAGAATCCAAGCTGTGTAAACAAGATAACGATAATTCCTCCACTTTGTATTTACCTCGCTTTTGTATTACAACCTTTTCAGAAAATGCTATAACTTTTACTACATTTACACAATGGCTAGAACAGTGGTCTGTGGGCTCCTTTGGGTCCACAGTAACACAAAAAATAGTATTAGAAGCAATAAATTATCCCTCTTTTTGCATATGTTCAATGGAAAATAATAGGTGGTCCTCCTGTGACTTATCCTGGAGGCATGGCATTAATGTGTTGTAGAGTCATACAAACCAGCCTTTTCTAATTTCCTATCATTGTTCCAGAGGATGGCTCTAAGAATCAATGAAAGACAGTGAAGAAAACATTTCTTCATCAGACTCAATCACCCATAAATATTGGTGAAATAGGTGTTGGTCTGGACTGGCAACCCTTTCTTAACCTTTTGTCAGGGATGATGGGCTCTCCCCTGGCTCAGGACAATGCTGTAAGTGTGCGGAATGAGTGGAAGGCTGAAACAAGTCCCCAGGGCACCAGTTTGGAGAGAGTGCCTACAAGGTTTATGCATTTAATTAAATGCATTAAATGTTAATGCATTTAATTAAAATGATGTCCAATGTCAGAAATCCATGTTGCAAGAATTACCAGGTTTATTAAGAATTATACAGAATTCCTCCAGAAAGGGATCTAATATCTACTTATACCAATTTCACCTGAAGCTTCAGAATGAAACTGAATCACATTCCACATCTTTTTTCTTTAGTGAACATGAACAAAGTTTTACTCGTGTCACTAGGAATGCATGGTTTTACACCCAAAACACAATTTCTGACTTCCTGGGGAAAGCTCTCCAAATTCAAACAGGAAATAAGAAAACAAATCATTTCACCTTCAAGTTACTTTGAAATACTTAATTTGGCTGGTCACATCCTCTGTGTCCAGCAGCTGTCAAGAGCTAACTTCCAGAAAAGTTGTAAAAAGGCTGGACAATTGTATTATCCCACACTTGGGTAGAATATGCTTTCCTGACCCCTGAAGGTGAACAGTTAGCATCTGACATGAAGTAAGATCCCTGCGTCCTTTGCATATTCACAGCTACTGGTAATGATCACTGGGGTTTAGCCCAGTTTCTCCAGAAAGTGAGAGTTCATGCTGTCTTCCCTGAGTCTAAAGAAATCCCTATGGCTGTTTGTTTAGCAGATCAGTCAAAGCACTTCACTGGAGAAACGTATTAAATATACAGGCTGAGAATTGGCAAGTTTCACACACAAACTAATTCTGACAAGAGCAGATCAGAAACAAATGCTCAGGTTAGTTTAATATTCCTCCCTGGCAGCCCACGTGGAGAGCTGACAACCACTTGCCTGGCTCAGACTATTGGAAAGCATCAAAGAATTTTCAAAATTTGGCAGCACTTAGTGCAACTGCAATCATTGACAAGACAGGACTTGAGCCCTGGTGGTTCGTGAAGGAGATTCTTTACACAAAGTCATGGTAGAGTGAAGACTGAAGCACTTATAAATCTGACTTAAAACTTGCTAATCCAAGTGTAATATCCAAGACTTCAGGCTGCCGTAGTTGAAGATCATTAGAAAAGCTGTCAAAAGCTCTTTTTTCTTGACCTGTTGAGAGAGTTCATGATCTAGAAAAGCCATTTGACTCACATGAGATTCTACTTTTCAAAGTTTTTTTTTGCATTTTTGAGAGATATTTTTTGCCACTGAAGGAGACGATAGAAGGAAAGCAGGAGAGTTGTGGATGCATATGGTGTGTAGCACTTTGTCAAATCACGCATGGATAGTATTGGATTTTCTCCAATTCTATGTAACTGAGGACCTCCAGAGGAGACATCTTGACTGAGTTTCTGGCATCTGTAGCAGGAGACAGGCAGGAGACTGAGCAAGGAGTGATAAAGCGCAAGGATTTAAGGCAGCAGTCTGAACTTTGGAAGCAGATACTTGCATTGGCAGGAGCTGAAACAGTCCCAGCATCAGAAAGAACACCTACAGAACCAACGTGAGGAGTCGTGTTACAAAGTCTCTCCTTTCACCGGCCATGTAGTCTTTGGGACTGAGAGACGAGTTTGCAAGGAAGCTGCAGAAGTAGTTTAAACCAAAATAAATATTATTAGGTTTTACACTTTGACAGGAATTTTCTATGCCTATATGAGATGTCTATTTCCCTATCTTCATTGTTTTGCACTCTCAGAAGAATTCTTTCTAGCTTTATTCTGTATTTATCTCCATGTTTCTTCATTCTTTTTTTTTAATACTTTCCTGTGTTATTACAGTCCTCCTGCTTCTCCCTAATAAGCTGCTTTCATATGAGTCCTCTTTTTCCAACCACATCCGTTCTTCTTGTCTGCCTTGAGATCTGGCAACCCTGTCTGCTGTTCCAGGTCCCCCCAGGTTATTGTCTACAATGAATTCTGTACTCAGAACCATCCCCCCAATCCCTTCCACTACCTTTCAACACATCTTGCATGTCTTCCCATCACTCATGTATCCTGCTGTACATGATGCTTAACTGAGGCCTGCAGTGGGAGAGATTATAGGCAGTAGT